>DWTD01000024.1:0-11614 GCA_018246115.1 Graphium sarpedon
TTAGTAATAGATTGAGGTTATATTAAAATATATATATGTGTGATTTTTTTACTAGTTTTTAAATTGCATAATTAATATCGATTTTTAACATGTCCTTTGTGGTAAATATAATTAGAATAAGGAAAAGAATATTTCTGCATATAAAATAAGCGCTACACAAACCCACAAATCGGATTCAAGGGTAGCTTTTAATAGTTTTGTAAAATTTTCTGTATTTTTTACATTTATTATTGTAACTATGCATTTTTGATGCCCAAATTATTAATTAACAATAATAATTATATAATTAATTGTGTTGTAGTTTCTCATTTTGGTAACGGTAATACGGTTTGATCACCTTATTGGCTGAAAATAAAGATGTAGTCGGGTAGGCATTTTGAAAATGGGTTCTGAGCCTCTCAGTGGTGAGGGATTCCTAAGAGATCCTAACTGATCACTGAGTAGATTGGCCGCCCAATAAAATTCGTGACTATATAAGTATATTATAATAAAATATTTTTTTCAAATATCTTAATGATCAATCCATTTTTGGAAAATTAAAGATATAAAATAATTCATACTAATTACACAATAATACTAATTACTACAATTATGTGGCACAGGACCCATTTTACCGTGCTTTAAGTATAAATACCTATTATCAATATGCCACACCTCTTTGTGACTCTTAATTGTCTAAAATCTCTGAGTCAATAGGTTAAAATCAAGATAGTTAAGGGAAATCAAAACAAAATTGTTGTGAAATATAGCAAATTATCTAGTTACAAAACTTGAATTTTTAAGCATTTTCATAATGTTGATTTAGAGTAGTTGAGTAATTCAGTTGTTAATTGTTTTAATAATTTAATTATGAATTTATACTGCTTATTTATATATTAAATAAAAAATTACTTTTAATTAACTTAAACAAACAAAAAGTTTGTCACTTGTATTTGTTACTAGTTACAAATATTTGTGAAAATTACTCATAATTTTTTTTAAAACAAGAGTGTTTTGTTATAGAATAAAAATTTAAGGTGTCCAATTTGAAACTTGAGTCTGTAAAAAAAAATTGAATTCAATTTAGTTGTGGCAATGTAGAATTAAACCACTTGAATAAGATTGAGGTATAGTAAATATTTTTATCTAAACGGAGTAAATAAAGAATAATAAACGTAACGTAATGATAACAAAGACTATAAAGTTTATACGACAAATTGATGCTTCTTAATCTTGGAGCATCACTTCCTTATTCGATTTAAGACCACCACCATAATATTTATATCCCTTATAAAAGCGCGATAAACTGAACGGGAATTAACAATGTTATATTCTTGAGAAAGTTATTAGGTTTTAATAATAACGCCCAAATTAAAGGTTTGTACGCAATGAAGCACAATTATATTTTAAAATAAACTTAGTTGGTTTATTTTTATTTTCTTAAGTAATACGCGGATAGAATTAGTAGAGTTCATAAATAAATAAATAATAAATCTCTGATCATGCGTCTTAATTTTTTTAGCGAATCGAGTTGGATGAATCATTTATCGCTCACTATACCAATCCGAAGACCAGTATTATAAATTGATGTCCTAGTATAATAATGAAGTTAACGTGTATAGGTAGGTGTCAAGGTAAATGAAAAAAGAATATATATATCAGAGCTCGATGAAGGCAAAGATACAGAAAAGCATAATTAAATGCAAATATGCAAAAAAAGTTCATAAAATTAAATTAAGAGGACATTTGTTCCTTAAACTAGAAACTTTCTTGTGTACATTACTCGAGGCATAAAAATAAACAAGTTAACAAGATATTAAACAAAATATACAAGTTATACAAGAAAATACAAGTTAATAAACAGTGGACCCTCCTGCTTTTTTGTTCAGCTTCACTAAGATCCCTTTCTTAGAAATAAAATTAAATAATTCTTAACTGGCTGAAAGGCTATTTGTGGTAACGTAAAATTTTTTGACGATTTTTTACAGTAAAATTAACATTAAAGCATATTCGAACTTCTTGAGAAAGTTTCAACCTTTGTAAATACCTATATATATCCATATCATAGATGGTAATCTAACTCTGATTCGCATGTGTATCCATAGAATAAAATACTATTTGTAATATATTCAATAGTCGTATTGTCTGGATTCTATCCAAACATTTGCTACGGATTGTAAATGCAAATTATTCTCATTGCAATCAGGCTTCTCTAGTTTATATTGCAAGGTTTGGAAATCATGTGTTTTGTTCATGTAACAAAAAGCATGTTATCTGTTTTAACATAACTTATATATGATTTGAACAAAACATTTGGTAAATCAACTACTCTTGCGATATTTCGTTACGCATTTTTTTATAGTGTCTACTACATTTTATGCGTTATTTTTAGCTTTGTGTAATTGATTGTTGTTTTCTAGAACATTTATTCTGCTACCGATACCTTTCCTGCTGGATATCAAATTCCTTAATATGGTCACATGGTGGTTTATTATTATGCTAATGGTTATATATTGCATTGACTTGTTACTTTCGAAGAATATAAGATTATTTTTTTGTTAATAAATTTAAATATTTTAATAATTGCAAAGTCAATCAATCAATAGGAGTTCTAAAGAGTATAATAAATCTTATTTTCTGGGAAAAGTTAAGTGCGGTCTAGTTAATGAATTACATTTTTTTTATTGTCTTAGGTTGACAAACGAGCAGACGGTTCTGGTGTTAAGTGATCCCGTCACCCATAGACACACGCAAAATAATTACGCGTGCGTTGTCTGCCAGAGAAATTGGATTGAGAAGTTGTTAGGAAGGATGGGTAAGGGAAATATGAAATTGTAGGGGAAAGGATCAGTAAAAGAAGGGGATAGGAAAGGCGTTCGGGCAACCCCACGAGCCATGCATAGTTTATTTTATGCCGGCCCTTTGTGTGAGGCGGTGGTATATCCCCGGGCAAGCGCGGCCGTATAAGTTCAGCAAAAGCTGTATAAAAGATGATATGCTATACCACCTACCTAAACTTAAAAACTTTTATCTCGTATTAGAAAAGCTATTTGATCAGCAATTATTTTATATCGTATTTCGTTTAACGTCCTAATTTTATATTCCGTTATTATTTATTCAATAATTAAATGTATTCGAAGATGTCAGGTCAGATTATTTGTCAAATCTTTGTTAAATATGGTACTTAAAATTTATTGAATATATGAATATATGGCATTATCCACAACGGTTTATTTTAAGAACGTGATATGACTTCTACAACAACCAACAATGTGTTATGTCTTTAAATTTTTTCAAAGTGTGTCTTTCCAAGCCAACGAAATGAAGTCGCCATTTACAAAAAAACGAAACCACTTCGTTAACGGAAATATGCATGAATATTATTTAATCATTTTGGGATCCCTAGAACAGTGACCATGGGTTAAATTGAAATGTGTATGTATACTTTTATTGGATTTATTTTATTTTTTAATTATTTTAAGGAATAGATTCCCGATTATTAAAAGTGAATAGTGTAGAACAGATTGGCTTTGTGGAGAGTAACCATTTTTGAGGCTTAGAGTTATATTTGTCATCAGGAAGTTCAAGCATGCCTAACATGATCCGCTCATTGGCTCAGAAAGCGTACAGCCTGCATTTATTATCTATAAACGTAATTAATATCTTTATTCGTATTCGTTCTATAACAAAGAAAGTAAGTAATATTTTATTACAAATATTTAGAAGAAAACAGTTTTTACTTACATTTCTTTTCAGAAAATGAGCCAGAATGCCAATCACACGGGAACAACCCGGAACCGCATATTAACAGAAATTACGTCTTCACTGTTAAGAGTTACTCTATTGGAATTTCCAATTTCGGGATATTATAGATAAATGTAGATGGAATCTTTACATTTTCTGTGAAGCCTACGCCCTACACGTGCTGTACACTCGCTAAAATAAGAAAATAGTAATGTCATCGCCTTCCTCCGCTACCTAAACTACGTTTTAGTAGACACGGCAACAACATGCGTACGGGAAACAATGCTTAAATCTTTCATCATTTTATGCATTTAATTAGTCGAATTCTTTCTATTGCGTATTTTTGTGTATCTCTTTTTTGTTAAAGGTTATATTTGTGTATAAGTCATCGTAAAATAATTTTAAAGTGAAATTACATTTTTAGTATCGGTGTTTTTTTATTTTTCTTATGGTTTTACTTTTTATGTATTATTATTCTGTTTTAGGAAAGTCTTAATAATAATTGATCAAAGTTTATGATGGACTGCCAGAGGCCCGGGAGGTAATTGATTCGGAATACATATCGATTTTTTCATATTGTTGGATGCATTAATTTCTCATATATAAATTCTGCTTTGTTGGATATATTTATATTATGTAGATTGTTTTATTTTTATGATAGTACTGTGTTTGACAAACTTACGAATTTAATTATTGAATATAATTTTGTTTATAAAACTTAAAATTTTCATTCAGTCAATAAAATGCGCAAATTTTCGAAAATAGATAATTTAATGGGTATTAAAGAGAGTCTGCAAATGTATAAATATATTTTTTTAAATAGTTTAGAATAGAATTCAAAAACCGTAGTTATAATAATACCTTCATATTAGATGGTGGAATAATACTAATCAATAAGAACCATAATAATGCTTATACAACGTGTTATTAACATATCTGATACTAATACATTTCTAACTTGTAATTTATATTTAATACTTAGTCCATTATTAGTTGTAATAGTTATTCCATAATAAAAATGATGATAGCAGATATAATGAAAATCGTAAATTAGACTGCATATAATGAATACCAAATACTATACAACTTAAATTATAATTTTCGTACTGGCAAATTTGCAAATTTTTGAATTTGTATTAAACGGGAACAAACAATTCACGTTATTTGTGTAATTGGTGGCTTTCATACTTTTAAAGCAATTTTCCTTATTACAAAAGTCCTTAGATATCAGGGAATATAATTTTTAGTAGCCAAAACTTCACAACTACGAAGTACTTTTTGTATGTTATAAGATACACTATCTTATTCAGATTATAACTTTATACATTATTTGTAAATGAAAGTGAAAAAAATAGATAATGAGTAACGCAAATAAATGGGCGGGCAATGGCTGGTTTTAAATTATAACTGATTATATAATTTATAGCAACTACAAAACTCGGTTGCACATTATTGTACTCAATATTTACTTTCGTTGACTGTAAGAGATTATTATTGATATGATACTATTCAAGGCTTTTTGATTTATGTGCTATTTGAAAATGCACCTTAATTGTGTAACATTATTTAAATAGTTTAATTATTATGTTCAAAGCGTCGTTGGAAAAGCAATAAGGAAAAAACTTTAATGCATTTTTTTCTTTCACTTATAAATTAAATTAAAAATAATTAATTTTATACACATTATACCTACGAGAGACTTAAGGTGTGATTTTATCTGGAATCTTCAATATATATTATTACAAAAATCTTGCTCGGTATTGCGCTTGTTTGTTCAGTTTATTTGATATTGTCATGGCTCCCATTTTGACATTTAAATTATATTTCTTGGCTGCCGGTTGACTGGTCTTGCAAATAAATAATCTTTATCTTTGAAGTATAATCCTGATATTGAATATGAAAAGAAAATAGTTTATCCGATACAGAAATATTGAAGCTTATACTTTAATATTCATATTACTTTTAAACCTAGTTCAGTGTAACCATTCTTATCTTAATATAATAATTATTACTTTAAGGCATATATTTTATTAAATTTTAAAACTATCAAACAAAACCACACTAAAACACACCTTTTTTTGAGAAAATGGTTTGATAAAATATACTTATCAGCCTTTCCACACCATATATATATAGGTCTTTGACATTAAAAAGAGTTTAAAAATAAAAAAAAATAATTTAAAATGTAATAAAACTTTGTTTTATATAGACGTACTACATAAAACTAAGGTTTATTAAAAAAATTTAGCTTCATTTCAGCTCGTCAAAAAATATATGCCAGATTTTATACCAAATGTATACCAGTTTTAAAATAAGCACACTACACAGGCAGAAATACAGACAATAATTCAAAATAAAATGTTTTGGCTTCTTTTAATGCTTACTTGCTGTTATGGACATATGAAATATCTGATATTTATAGGTTTTGAGTTATAGCTGCAATTCCTATCCCCATCCACCGTTTTTATTGTCATGTGTAATGGAGACACTCGGAGCGAATGAATTTAAGTTATATAATAGAAAGAGTCTCGTTAAAAAAAATTGCGTTATAAAATTAGGTTTATCGATCTCAACGATCTTAGGAACTGGAATAAATGTCTGAAACATTAGCCATATCTTGTGTTAACATGAAGGTGGAATAATTATTTAAGATAGCAGTAAATTATTTAATGTCTGATCGTATAAAATTTATTTTTTATCATATGAAGTATTAGGTCAGAGGGTAGCGTTTCTTGACCCTTATTTCTAATTTTAGCACTTAACTAACAACTTTCAAATACATTAAGGAGATATCTTGCTTACTGTTTTGCATTCTTTTCAATATTTGCATTGTGTAGCTGACGTATCAGTAATAACCTATGTACGACGAACTCATTATTAGGAGTCAATTTATAAAACCCGGTATTAGGAATTTGACTTACATATTTGATTTTAAGTCCATTGTTTTACTTTTAAGTCGTATTTTAATGTCCAATTTTTCTTATTAAATTAGTGACCTATTCGATGCTTTTTTTGTTGTTATGTTTAAGAAGAAAATATTAATTATAAAATTATTAAGAATGTAATGAATTGATTTGCATTAAAATGCAAAGTTATAAGGTTTTTCATTCCAATTTAATAAGGCACATATTATATACTTGTGTAACTTTTATAAAGTGGAAACACATCTTACTTCCTATATTTTTTACTTAATGTTTAAATTCTCAATAGCTTTGAGAGTGGCAGATACTGGAATCCAAAATAAGTTCCGACATAATATATTAGCCCGTTAAAAGCAAGAAAGATAATTCTGTTTTGCATTGCTCACGCCGATAATGATTTGCATTACATAAGACGACAAAGAATAAATTCTAAAAATACTTTTTGCGTTATTTAAGTATTTTTCGCAACATTTCTGTCCACGGTAAAATATTAAATCTTATTTGCATAAACAGCTCTGGGCAATCTACACATAGAACAAATATTTGCATAAAAAGCCCTCTAGAAAAAAGATCAAATATTCAAAATTTACTGCTTTTAGAAATCAAAAGTTATATATAATATTAAATATTTTATATTGTCACACTAAAACCCTTGAGTGCCTTTTTATATACTAAAATTGAGTAAGAATTTAATTTTGCACATTTTGATCAAACAACATTCGTCATAATTTAATTAACGTAACCAAATTATAACTTAATAAAGATTTATATAATATAAATTAAGTTGAATGCGGCAACTATTTTAAATGCTAATCGAGCTCTTCTATGGATCACTTTTAATATAACTCAAGAAGTTAGTACTCTCATCCATTCTCAAATTTAGCCAAGCTTTGCTTTACCGCTTTATCTATGCAAATTACGTAGTCATGGATGGAGCATTACAGGATAAGTTTGTAAACTAAGTTGTATTTGAAAAAGGGATACGAGTTTAATTGTATTATGCATTTACGTCTTTTTTCACTAACAGCTAATAAGGTATTTTGTTGTATCAACAACATGTAACACACACACACGTGTGAAGAAAAATATTTAAATAGAAAATGTCATATTTCATAAACATAATCTCGAGCTATTTGAAACAATTTAGATTTTATTTTCAGACCTTGCTGATTTATATATTAAAATTATTTTATGGTATTATGGTATAATTAGTCAGAATAAGATATTGGGAAATATATTGTTATAATGTGAATATCCATCAGCCACAATGTGTGTTACAATTAGTAATAACCAATGAATAATCTATATTATTTGAAGGAATAATTGACAAACGATAATAAAAGAGAAAAGTGTTTAAATAACGAAGTAATGAAGCTTTTATACCACAATATTTAAAATATTTTTAAAACTTCTTTGGTGTTATAATAATGATGTTATGAAAAGTTTATTTGACAAGAACTTATTCAATATCGATTTCAAATTTTAATATATTTTAAATGGTAGTATTACTGAAGGACGTAAGTGCCCAGTTCCAAGCGATGTGGCTAGAAAGGAGGCACTTACCAAGCTACGCAGATCTTCGCAAGAAAACAAATTTTTAGTCGTTTTGTTCGTTCAACGACTGTGATGATCCTTCAATTAATAATATCAGTCAAAAACGTGAGGATTGAGTGATGTATAGTCGTCCTCAATGCATTTGTGTTTGTAAGCTTCACTTAATTGTTGCGGCATTCATTCATCGAGCCTTAAATGTTTCTTTAATTTGTTTCCTATCTATATAAATTAGACTTTAGGGAAGTAAATTGTATAAATTAAAAACGATAGAAATAAATTTACAAATGAGCTCATAAATAATGTCAGCAAAATAATAAATTTCAACGACAAGATCATTAATTCTCCAGTTAATAGTCCAATGGCCACCCTAAATTGATCATTAATTTAAATTAGAGTTTCAAGTGTGGCTTCACGGTAGGATTTTGAGAAAGATACAACCTCGATTATTAAATAAAAGACAAGTAAATTTTCTTGTTATAAGAGTTGAAATTTGATGGTAAATAGACGAAACATATAAACGACGTGTTACATGTACATCGTTGCTTAGACTATAATAAGATGCTATAAAAATTTTAATGTTTAATTTTTTTAGGTATATAATAAACAACAAAACTTAATCGTCTTATTGAGGGCTACCTAGACGTAAGTTTTGGGAACTGAAAAAAAGTGGCTCCATTTAAAGGATTACTAATATGTGAGTTTGAATGTATTTGTTTCCCCACAAACGCAAAATTGTGCTTCTTATAGATTTTTTCCAATAACTCTGTTATCAATAAAAGTGTTTGCATGTTCATCGCTGAATTAAAACTCTTTATCGTGTATTTACTTTGGTATGACTTCCCTAATTGACACTAAAATTTAACATGGCAGTATTGTTAGCCATCAGCGTTAAAATATTTTTGGTCTAATTATTTAATGCAATTAAACTGTCTCAAAGATTTGATCGTGATTAAATTGGAAATTTACCTTTAAATGAATTCAAAGAATGTAATGCAATTTACCGCTATACTTACACATAACCCTAAGGAAGGAAAATAACATATAACCTCCTACAGGGAGGAATACTAGTTTTAAAAGTAAGGATAGAATAAGTAATCTTAAGTTTGTGTTTCATAAGGGAGCGTATTTATCTTAATTTATAAACATTGTTACTTGCTCCTTGTTTAAGTTCCCCACTAAATTTTAATTGAAACTGTCCATAGATTTTTTGTTGTTAATATGCCTACCAATATATTGAGAGCCCTTCTTTAGCTTAATGTAAAGTTAACAACAAATTTGAAGATCACAATATTAAACATGTATTCAGTTTAATCCTTATAGGCGGTTCCTTCGTTATTTAAAATCGACATGCAAGGATGATTTTAAATAACATATAAAGCAAGTCAACAATATGCCAGGGAGAAAAAGGTCTCAACTTTTTAAAAGTTGTTTCCAAGAGAGATTAGCAAAAATGCGACGCATTGGAGAATGATTTTCTGAAAATTCAAAGCATCTCGCAAATCAAAAATATATGCCCTATTCTATGTAGTAATTCGGTCTATGTTATATAGAGGAATGATTTGTATGTTTGTAATGATTATTTCACCCAAAAAGTACTGAGGCGATTAAAAATTATTTTATCGCTGGAAAGCTACACTACGCCCGAAGAATATAAGCTATATTTCGAAAAACTTAGGGATCCTTACAAAATCTTCAACATCCACTTGGGTTACCCATGTTGTGGAAAAATATCTGAAATTTTCTAACATTGAGTGAGCAAATACCGCAAATAATATACAACTACTTTGTAGAACGTCTCATCTATTGGATAAAGAGGAATTTTCCTGTATGTCGTAAACTATGCATTTGATCATGTCTTTAGCAAACTTTGTTGTGCATGTGCCAAAGAAAGTATCTGAGCTGGAACGACCATTTTTTTATTATTTTATAGATTACAAAACAAACGAGCGTATAGTGCACCTGATGGTAAGCGATCACTGCCACCCATGGACTCCTGCAACAGCAGTGGAGTTACAAGAGCGTTGCCGGCCTTTAAAGAAGGAGTAGGCTTTTTTCTTGAAGGTCCCTAAGTCGTATGATCCAGTAGGTCACGCTGCTGTCGGCATGTCGCTAAAAGCTTTTTCGACCAGGATGACGTCTGCCGGGACAGCTACTATATTGTGTATGTATATATAAATGTATATACATACACCAATAAATTTTTGCCATATTTTTCTTTAAACCTATAATAAAGAACAATTTACAATTATAAACATGAATATAATTACACATATACCTACATGTGTGAACATTTCGATATAAATACTACACATAAACTCATACATTATAGAGAATAAAATCTGCCTATATTTTATTGAGTAGATACTCTAGAACTTTGAATTTTTTTAAACCCTTTTTAGCCATTCTGATTTCGAGAGGCGTTTTATATAAATTTCTTTATTTAATATCCTTTGGTTTTGAATCGAAACAATTAAAAATTAATAAATTAAAATTTACCTTTTCAGAGGTTGGTGAGACTTAAAATGGAATAACATTATAAGGAGCTTAATAATTTCGGGCAACATATTATTTAATATATTTCATTGCGTTGTAAAAGTAATATAGAATTGAGTACGGATGAGTAGGAATCGGCCGTATATGTTTGCATCGTAAGGCTTATGTCCATCAACGAACAAAGAGCAGTAGAAATATTTTTTTTTTAATATTTTATTAAAATGCCATTAATGGGTACAACCAAATGTAAAGAAAAGTAAAGTAACAGTCTAATTATTGTCCCACTGCTGGGCAAAAACCTCATTTAGACTGAGAGGTTAAGGCACATTTTACCGCGTATTGGCGAATTTGACATATCTATAAATATTACTTCTAAGAAAACCTGAATGGTTTCTTCACGATTTATTTCTTCGCCGAGAAAGAGAAATTAACATTTTAATTGGTGCCGTCGCCGGGTTTTGAACTCAGGTTCACCTCGAGTAAACTTGGTTGAAGGCAAGCCACCCAACACTGAGCTACGACGAAAAAGACCAAATATGTTAGGACATATTTCTTAAGAGTTTAAAATGCCGACAGTTTCAGTGGAGTAAACAGTAGTTTCAATGTTCGTAAAGTTCTCGTCTTTGTGTTTATGTATATATTTTTTTAAATATGTGTTACGCTTTATTAAAAAGAAACTTAGGTAAATCCAACAAATTAATAATAAAAGTATATAATTATAAATACAAGAACCAAGGAAATTAAATATCCACTTTCGAGTAATATAATGGATATTCATACTTATTAAACAACACTTTTAAAGTTCTTATAATGGTTAAAAGCTCTGTATTTTTTAACGTAAGTAAGTCGGTGATATACCTACACAAACGGATATTTAAATGGGTAGAAAATATCTATAACAAGCAATTATATATATATATATA
>DWTD01000025.1:0-11463 GCA_018246115.1 Graphium sarpedon
AAAGAGTTACGCGTGCGTTGTCAGCCAGGGAAATTGGATTGAGAAGTTATTAGGAAGGATGGGTAAGGGAAATATGGGTTTGGAGGGGAAAGGATCGGGAAAAGAAGGGGATAGGATAGGCTTTCGGACAACCCCACGAGCTATGCATAAATTATTTTATTCCAGCCCTTAGTGTAGGGCGGAGGTACTTCCCCGGGCGAGCGCAGCCCTTTCATTTCAGCAAAAGCTGTATAAAAGATGTTATTCTCTACCACTCATAATAAATCTTATACTTACGAGGCATTCCAAAATGTACGCAGCCACATCGCACAAAGGTAAAATTCGTCAAGCATTCAATCTCACAGTTGTTCTGGGAGTAAACTTTAAAATATCGGAGGTAGCGGTCTTTTTGAAAATAGCATTTTCGTCTGTAAATTAACAATTCCTAATCAATGCGGCCATATAATTCAAACTCACAGCCAGTCAGCCATCGTTTTTCTTGTTGTGATATTATCTATGGTTACTACAAATTCAAACAACTTACAATGTATAAAGAAATAAAATTTGTTCAACGATGTTTTAAAATACTTTGAATGATATAGAACGTGATGCTCAGAGTTAGTTCTTTCATGTGCATTTGTAGAACTGCTTTTTACTAATTTCAGTCAACCAGTAAAAGAGTCCTTGCCCATTGTTCAACTTGTGGCTCTAGAGTAACTTGCTTGTAATATCGCAAATCGAAGGCCACCAAGTACCACACTGCATTATCTATAAGTGGATATGTTATTGTTGGATATTATACAGTTTAGCTGTTTAATGAGCTCAATTGAGTACCTCTTCTAAATAAATTTAAACGAAGAAATAAATAATATTTTATACTTACAGGGAAGACGCATAAGACTTTAATCCCTCTGAGGTTATCATTACTTGCGGTGCCACAGCCAAATTGACTTCTTGAGACAAAGGGACTCTAAAGAATTGTTCATTCGTTCGTGGTAGATTTGCAGGATGGTGTAGCAGTATCTTGAAATACATTAAACAAAAATATGACAATCATATTCTATATTACAATCGGATGAAACTAATAATAAAATTAATATTTTCGTGTACCTTAAAACCTTGCACAGCCCCTTTGCAAACATAGTCTAGATCATTCTTATTTACCATGAAGGTTATCGTTACACCTGCTTCAATACCATATCCCTAAAAAACTTAATCATTTTTTAACTGGAAGCAATGCATGTTAAGTTATCTTGATGTATATTTACCACGATATGTATATCCGCTATAGACTTCCAAAGAACTTGATAATGTTTTTTATAAACATGTTATATGTGTAAATAATTTTTTTGACTTTCCTTGATTTCATTTATTTTCCTTATATTCAGAAAATTCGTATTCGGATTAAACTAACTAACGTTAAAATTACTGTTAGATAATATATTTTTCTATACACTTGAAAGACAGAACAACAATTTGTTGCTGTTATATTAAATTCATAACAAAATATGGAAACAAATACAATGATGGGTTTTTGTAGGTAGTAGAATATATTATATCTATGTTGCTGCATTTGTACTGCTGCAATAAGGAAAGTTTCACCGCCCAACATAATGGACTATGAAATAACTGCATAGCTCGTGGGGTCTCTCCGATACAAGATAGAAGGACCTCCAGCAAGGAGGTCCTTCCGCCTCTTCTTCTCCCAGCGCTAACGTTAGTGATAGTTATGCTAACGCTATTCAGTCGACAGCTACCGATCGAGCCGTGGATCTGCCTTCTAAACGCGCATTAAGTGGCCGTCCAAGCCGAAGCTCTCTCTCGGAGGTCCTAGGCTGACCACTACATGGAGCGTCCGCCGAAGCGCTCTAAGAGCTCAGCGGCCTCCCAAGCCGATACCAGTGGTTATGCCACAAAGGCCAGCCCGAGACGAAGCTTTCACGGGAACCCTCAATCTTAGTTACTTTTAAATAGTACGTAGTTGAGGCCTCGGTGGTCAACAAGAACTTCAAAATCATTCCAAAAACAAAAATATGGTGGAGTAACTGGAGAGCCCTCATCCCTACTCTCTTATTTTCCCAATAATTTCCCTTCCAGTTCTTAATATTTCCTGACCTTCCTACCTGATATTTCTTCACCCCGATGACCACCCAAACTAGGCTGACAATTTACACATCACATTTACATCTCCAGATGTTGCGTGTGCCCATGGGCGGCGGAATCGCATCACATCAGATGAACCTTTTGCTCCTTTGTCAACCTTTCTTTATTAAATAAAAACCCCTATGTATTTGTTTTAAATACACCTATCCGTTTTAATCGTCAACTGACAACTATGTGCATAAGAAATATCGTATATATTACGTAGAAGTTTTTTTTTCTATTAAGATCTGTACGAAATTTTGATAAAAACAAGGCAAGAGGATAAAAAACTAAAACTTAACAGAAATGTCTAGAAAGACACACCGAAAGTATTACCATATTATTTCATTCTAGATTGAAAAGAATCTTTTATTAAAATGTAATCAAAATTTTTCTTTAAATGTAATCAAAATTTACGTCTACTACCACAGCCTTTAACTTTTATTTTCAGCATATAATATAACATGAAGTATGTATAACAAGTACTGACTTTTAGTAACATCCCGATATCACTTATTTAATCGGTCTAATACGGTGGGTAATATTCAAGTTAGTCTTGTTTTATTATTTTATACATATTTCATATAGGAAGTATATGTTGCTGTGGTATGTACTTGGGCCTTAGTTTAATTTAATTCTTGATATATTTTCTAGTTTGCGAAAATCTAAAGTCACCGCTGGACCCGTAAGATCGATTCAGTGGTTTTAGTTCGATTTGTAAACTTAAAACAAACAAAAATACTTACTAAACCTCTATGTGGGTAGGTTTCTAAGGACGCAGATGAATTGTAACCGTTTTCTGCCGACCAACTCTGGGAAGACCTAGTACTTTCTAAATGGTTATATTCTTTGTGCATGCTTAAAAACAATAATTGAAAGTTAGTGGTAATTAACAATTTTTAAAAATAATGAACTTGTATATTGTTGATATTGCATACTTCTCCAATTTAAAGAGTTCCTTTGCGCTGATTATATTAAAAGTAAAACACTGACCGTCTTCTGTCAGAATGGGAGAAAAAAGACTCCTACAAGGCTTGTACACCCCTCTCCACATACATTGTCTGTAGAAATCGGAGATTTTGGGGGCAACCTTAAAACATAATTTTAATAATGTTTACAAAAAAATGTTATTGAACTTAAAAAAAATTGTTTGGATAATACCTCTATTATGTTTTGAACAATGTCTTTTACATCGGAGATGTTACGGTCGGCATCAGGTACCACATATTTATCGTTGCACAATAATGTTATATCTTCATACATGCGACGTCTAAAAAAATAGACTTTGCTGGTGTAAGATGCTCTATATATTCTCTATTTCCTATATTTTCTATTATTTTTAATTTTGAGCAAAAGTTAAATAATTATAGTAACATATATACAAAGAGATTCATAAAAATCTTATTACTCATCCTCTGTTAACTCGGCATATGCCGTTGCATTCTTATGGAGGCGATAGTATTTTGTAAAATTAAATTTGCTTTGCAGGGATTTAGTCTCAAAGCAAACTGTCACTGCAGGATAGGGTATCTGAAAAATGAAATTAGTGTTTGTTAGTTGACAACCGATTGTCGCAGTTGCTAAGAAACGGGCTGCGGCGCCACAGTTCGGTGTTGTGTGTCAATGTAAGTCCCACAGGTATTTTCTACAGATCTGGGTATTTGTACACGTGCAATTCATTTTTGTAAAACGCCCTTGTAATACAAGACGTAGATCTTATTCATTATAAGATCTATGTCTTGTGTTTAAAAATCAAGAACAAAGAAACAAAGATTAGGGTACGGTTACAAAGTTATTATAAGTGTTTGTTTATATACCTGCCAAATTGGAGTTGTATTTTCGGCGAAACTGACGATCACCGGACTTTCGACCCATTTTATGTAAAGATTTCTAATCAAGTAACCACACAATACCACACTGCACGTGAACACAATGAGCCAAAAATATCTGAAAATATCATTTCATTTTGATACTGCATATTTATAAATATAACATTTCTTGCCTTTACTGTCATAAATTTTACAACAGTTGTATTAGCAACAAATTTTATATTTGTTGCTAATCCAACTAAAAAAGAATAATGAAGTAATATATAAAATAAAACCGTGTCCTTAAGGGAAAGAAAATTGGTAATACTTATAATATTATATTACTTATAATAATTTAATTGCTTAGCTTGAAATTCCTATTAAAAACATTGAATATGTAATGCATTGTATAGTGCATATATATTTAAATTATGTCTGTTAACTTACTTTTCAATTTGAGTCCGTTCTTTTTCACCAACATATTTGAGGCCATGCAAGTTGGAATTTGCAGTATATTCTGCCAGATACTTTTTGATCAGATGTCTCCTTCCTCGATCGCGGGTCTTTTCCAAATCCCTTGCATGGTTACTGTCATTTTGGGACATGTTATTTAATTGTTCTGTTTTCATATTTACTACTTTAGCTTAAAGATATAAAAATACAATAAGTAACTATAAACTCGAGTGACGCTTCGTCGTGTCCGTGGTAAACTATAGTTTTAAATGTAGGGCTTGGCTTAATGCAATTAAAAATGCCATTAGTAACCTCAATGGGATATGTGTAATAATTAGTAAATAGCTATGGACAGTAGGTTTTAAAAAATTAAAATGGTTTGGGAGCAACATTTATTTATAACGTGACATTTATATATATTATATATAAATGTTTAGTAATATATAAGCTTTAAGTTTTATCTTTTTGAAAATAAAACACACCATTTTTAAATAAAAATATTATTTTCAAGAGTATGTACATCTTTCTGAAATTGAACGAAAAGTCGTCGATTACTATATATAAAATATTAGTATGGTATCAAACAAAACGTTTCAAAGCCTTTCTATTTACAAGGCCTTTAAAGTTGACTAATAGATAGTTGTTATCTATCATTAGCACTAGTAAATATTTAAAAAAATACGGAGAAATAAATTTAATCTTTTAAGTGCGCTAAGAATGATCACTATCTTACTGTGTGGCCGAAATGAAAAATTGATAAGGTTATTTTTACAAGGAATTGCTTCAATAATCGTCAATCGTTATAATCTAAAATAAAAAAAATATATAAAATAAATCGTTTAATTTTTTTTATTATTAGGAAAGTTTCAAACAAAACGTTACGTGCGCGTTTTCAGCCTAGTACTTCCTCGGGCAAGCGGAGCCATATGTTCAGCTAAAGCTAAATGCAATATTTTATGCACTACCTTAAACCCATTAGTCGTCTATTACCCTGGGGAGTGATATTCCGACCCGATACCCTACGGATAAAACAATTGCGCTTTGTACCAATAGATATAATTTACATTATAAAACAAACAAATCTACTCTAGAAAAATCAGCTTATATATATAATAGCAGAAAATTTATAACTTAGTAAATATAATAAAATGTTTATATTTTAGACATAAATCCATAGCTTAACAACTTACTATCTTTATAGGAAAAAAAATCTAAAATTAACAACAACTTATTTATGGGAAAAAGAGCAAAAACAATTTTTTGCAAAAACCAAAACATGTTATTGCGTTAAAATAAGTAAAAGTAATTTTGACATATTTTAGTGGTATTTTGACATGTTTATGAACATTAATACTATGAACTTAAAGTATTGAGCCCCACCTATATGCATTACATTTAATATACCATTGTGGCGTATCTTTTACGTTTTATAGCATACATAGTTATGTGACAATCGCAAAATGTAGGTTATTAGACTGAACTTATTAGAATAACAGCAAAATTAAAATGTAACTTTCGTTTAATAGATAACGAACATGCCATAAACAGAACTATAACAAGACACGATACGCTCATTACAAGAAAAATAATTAATTTCTAAAAGGTGTCATCAGTTTGATTACGGCGACTAATCTAGTCAGAGAGCCAATAGTGCAGATATTATAAAATAAGCAGTTGTCGCGAGGTCGCTATGATAATAATCTACTCCTAACCAACACTAGAAGAGATGTAAAGTATCATTGGTTTCACCTTACATTTATTAAATCGTAGAGGTCTGAAAATATGACTAGCGAATCCTACTCAAGGAAAATATCTGCCTAAAATGATGATGAAATTAAGCAGTGGTATACTGTTATCCTGATGGTATAAGGTACGTGTCGTTGTACCGTGTACGATCTTAACAGCAGGTAATCCCAACAATTTCTCTGAATACTGGCTGTGGTAAAAGAGCCAAAAGATGTTAAGAGATGCAATGCAATTTTCCAAAGACCGTAAGAGTTTTTAAATATTTCTTGCTATTTTTGCTTGTTTTGGGTATTTTTGCTCTTTGTCGGATTTTTAAAATTAGTACATTTTTATGGCACTTCCAGCCCAGGTCTTACAGGCTTGTAGTCAGAAGAATATCTTAAGTTACTAACGCCGCGACATTCCATATAATTCTGGGATCATTTGTCATTCATAAATCGTATTATTATGAAAGTATGCTTGGTTTACGTCATCGTAGAATTAGCAAATTTCTCCCTATTTGCTCAGCCTATATTAGGAACATGGAAAGTTGTCAAATTGTCCTAATACTCTTTCTGAGATTCCCTTGAACCTAATTATTTTATTTTCGTGCTTTTTTTATCACGAATCTTCCTCCCTGTAGATCTTTTATTGACCTATATAACATAAGACAAAGTTCTGATATTCTTTTAAATTACATCGTATGCGTCTGACTTCTGATATTTGGTATTATTGGGAGGATAAGTTATTTCAAGATGTTTCAAATGAAGATAGGATTCATACATTGTAGGTGTATTTTTATAGATCTATAATTTCTGTCACTTGACCATATTCTAAATATATCATTTGATATGGGGTGATTTTACCTTAATGTTTGAAATTACAGTAATTTCGAAGCGTGAAGAAACCTTGTTATACAATCTACAATCTAATAGATTTCTTCAAACATTTTCCGGCTTTCAATTCAAGGTTTTAAACAATGAAAACCAATTAAAATATAAAACTAATTGTGAAATTTATTTCAATATATACGAATACTGTTGTTATTGATTTATTAATGAAGATTAATTGAATTTCAACAGTGTACACTGTTAAATAGTGTTTCCATTTAGACACCCGTGAGGTGTGCCCACACAAAGGGCCGACATAAAATAAAGTATGCAATGCGCGTGGAGTTGCCGGAAGCCCATTCATACCTTTCCTCCTTCCTTTTCTTCTCCTATCTCCTCCGAATTCTAAATATTTCCTCACCCATTTTTCGTAATAATTTTTCTATCCTAATATTTATTTTATTCTATTTTTTTAATATTTATATGTCCTTATATTATATTTATTCCTAATATTTCTCAGGATGAGAACTCACAAAACAACTGTTTGGATATTGCGTGTGTCTATGGGTGACGGGGTAACTTAACACCAGGTGAAATGTCCGTTCGTTGTCAACCTTTCCCTAAAAAAACAGCA
Organism: Graphium sarpedon; assembly: GCA_018246115.1. Lineage (NCBI taxonomy): Eukaryota > Metazoa > Arthropoda > Insecta > Lepidoptera > Papilionidae > Graphium > Graphium sarpedon. The sequence goes on from DWTD01000025.1 coordinate 7,572, forward strand.
AAAACTTGTGTATTACCTTTACTTATTATTAACAAACACTATACCTACTTGAAAAAGTAGGGAGTCATAAAAATTTATTACATATATAAGTGATATACAAAATGTTCATTCCACTATACGTATAAAAAAAATTAAAATCATTGTTAGGAATTTACCCTGCCCTTGCACCATACTACCCTTTAGTATCCTAGTCCTAGTCAGTCCTATTCACATTATCAAAACAGCAAATATGAAGTAAATTAGACATTTCTAATTTTAAGCCACTTCACACTTTTTTCATAACGTATAATACACCCAAATAGAAATAATAATGCTGCAAAAACACAACCTCATTTTAATTTATTAAATTAATTCCTTATTGCAAAATCTCAATACGTGGACTTAATGCCTCGTGGCATTTTCTACCAGTCAACCCAAGTTAAACGCCTACCTCAGGCGCCATTGAGAATTTATACTTTTTTCTTACATCTAATAACAAAAACTACATAAATAACAAAAATATACTGTAAAAAAATTTATACTAACATACTAATACATAATACATATAATGCATATAAAAATGCTCGAAGCATTAAGTCTTTGTACATTTCTTTTGTGCAAAAAGTCTTAAATAAATAAATACATATACATACACTATACTTATTTCATATCTATATACTACATACGAATTCCAGTGTCGTGTCGCCTGAATAGTGAAATAGTTATTGAAGAAACATGTTGAATGTTGAGGAATCTTTAGGTTACTTGACGGACCAAGTACTTTTTCATTGTTAAGACAGGGGTATTGGAATTCTTCTTTGAGGTAACTAAGTAAAAAGGTATAAAAAGGAGAAGCTGGAACAGAAGGCGTTCTGATCAATCTCCTAAATAGTTAAGATTGATTTAGGGCATGTCCTGTATATCAACGATAAGCACAGACAGGCACAACGATAACAACAGAGTCCTAGCGGGAATCTTCATTTCTCGCTATGAGAAAATTTGCTTCCTAAAATGGTTTCTACAAATTCTCGCTTTAATAGCATTTTCTTTGTAGTTCTTTATACCACATGACCGCTTTGATCTTTCCTTGTGTTCGCCAGAGGAAGTGTTATTGTATCTGTTGATAGTGCGATATACGAACATACGGCCGATACCAAGCTTTTGAAGTGTCTGGATACCTTCAATACTCCATTCCATATTGTAAGTCAATAATTAACACGAAAAAATATGTAAAATGGCGTAAAATTGAAAGAAAATTTAAAATATTCAATGTTCCTAATTCGAGTTAAATAAAAAGTAGAAAGAAAGAAAAGTTATTATGTAACAGTATTTATGACCAGTATTGTGTTGTCGAATATGTGCAACTTAATAAGTGCCTATCTGTTTATCATACTTCTGTCCTCACTTAAATGCTCTGGTTCGTCATAGATTGGAAACATGATTTTAACACAAGGAAAAGATTGTTTTGAGAAATAATCTCTGTTGAAAGTTAATTTTTTTAACCATAGCTGGTATAAACAAAATGATCTATATATGTAACAATATACTTGCCATTTAATTAACTAAATACAATATTTTAAAAGTTTTTTTTTAAAGTGAATGGTTTTATATATCAGAAGAACAGTTGTTAACATAAATCTTTATCATTAAGTCCATGATTTGCAATAATAATTATAGTTATAGCAGAAACATGACTTGAATAAGCGGCCTGGAATTGGCAGGAGAGTGTAACCTCATTTCCAATTACAGTAATTTGCACAGAGTTTTGAAGTAAGTGGTTATAATTTATATTTCTGAGGTTATCGTACTCTAAAATTTGTAAGTAATACATAAATAAATATTGAACAAAATTCTAAATATAATTAAAAAAGAGCTTTCTTAGGTTATGCAAAACTTTTATTCATTCAATATAGTTTCAAAACTTTAATTTTAATAACAATATATTTATTTTTACAAAATCTTGTATCATTACTAACAATTTATTTTATAACAGAAACTAATGCAGCAATGACAATTAACACCTTTCTCTATTTTGTGTTTTAAAAACTTAAGTATGTATTTACTTGATTTATTTTAACCTTTTAAATACGATATATAATAAATTCAAATACAAACTCATAAATCATTTTAGGGCAAAAATTCATGAAACACAAGTCGGGAAAAACAGAGCTATAAATCTTATGATGATTATCATAAATGAATATGTATCAAGTAAACATTATATAAGCAATACGTGCAATTGATGACCGGTTGGCGCAGTTGCTATGCCATTGGCTGCGGCGTCGCAGGTCGTGGGTTCGATTCCCACCAGGAACAAATATTTTTATGATCTACAGTAATCGTTATCGGATCTTGGTGCAAGTATATGTATAATTTATGTCTATAAAACGGCCTTGTAACACAAGATATTGATCTTACAATAATGGCACCGTAACAAAAATTATAATATACAGTATCAAGAAACAAGACGCTACTTGCTACAGATTTGTGTACTGATTGACAATTAATTAAGTATCCGAGAAATTGCACTGCTTTGCAACATTTATAATTCATCTTCGCTGACGTGATAATCTTTCATTACTTTCTTGATAATTTTATGAAACTGTTTGTTTCTGGTTTCCTAAAAAACTTTTTATTTTTTTAATCAACAGCGTATTTACCCGAATCAATAATACACACGTAGCTAACGAAAGTGAAATAAATCTTACTAGATTTGTCAGGAAAGTTAAAAATCATGGCGTATTTAATTTTGTATGTATCAAGTAATGAATTCGCATACATTCACACACGAGCATTTTTTATCTCATTTGTACCGATACTTTGTGTCAATCTTACTGCCTTCAGTGTTCAGTTATACACGTCCTTGTGGAATGGATTTATTTTTACGATCTCAGCAAAACAAATTGGACTTCGTCCACCTAAGCTATAACATACTGCATAGATATTTAGGGAAGAAGAAAGGCTAATATAAACCTTCCCATGTTTTTTTAATACTTTTTTTTTACTTTGTTTGCATATTAGTGTAGCAGTACTTCTACTTTATTAAACTTGGTTATCTGTCCTCTTTTTATCGATTTATTATTGATTGATGTTAATATTTCACGTACCCTGAGTAAGTAGCTTAGTTTTTATTAGAAGTAAGTAAAATAACCATTTCAAATATAAAAATATGATATAATAGCAATTAAAGAAATAATCAGTGCAGAGTAAAATATGAAGAAAGAAATATTATAACCTAAACTTCTTGAAAATAAATTTTTATTGACTATGATGACTTTTTTAAAGTTATCAGTTGCTTTTTTTGTATTTTCCATATCTTTCCTATCCAAATCTCCAATAAATCGAAAAGACAAAAGTCTATACACATAATTAAAGACGTGAATCGTTAAAAGAGCGTTCATCGTTAATTTCTCCCAATCCGGTACCAGTAGTATAGTGACTATCCGAGCCGAGGCTCCCTCGGGAGCCCTCGAGCTAGTCACTCATAAATAATAAGGGGGCTTTGCGGACGCCATATGATGCAGTCGGGGCACCGATGGCCAACAGCATAACGGTCAGTATAAAAAAAATCGTTAATTTCTGCAATTTTCCGTTAAATCTATAAAAATGAGGAAAAATTAAATCGAATGCTGGCACGAGTCGCAATATTTATTTAGCACTTTTCGGATTGATGATGATGTAAAATAATTAAAATAATTATAAATTTAAGAAACAAAAATAAAATTGAAACTTTCGACAAACCACTTGGCTTTCATCAACCAACAACCTAAGCTGGTGAGGCTAGTAGCAGTAGTTGGTCTAAGTTTATTATTATAATATTATTTAACTGCCTCCATGGCTTAGTGGTATAGCGCCTAGCTTTACAAACCGGAGGTCGCTGGTTCGAATCATACGGAGGAACAATAACTTTGTG
>DWTD01000026.1:0-11430 GCA_018246115.1 Graphium sarpedon
CCCGTACACTGAGCTACCATGTCTTTTATATTTACGAATATTTTTATACTTTGTATTTAAAAATAATTTGTAATTAAAAATAAGTGTGGTAGGTTAAAATAAACTTGAATAAATAAATGTTCTGAAATCAACTGTCAGTTGACTATAGCTAACTTCACGGTGTCGGTTTTTCGCAAGGGTGTGCGCGAGTATCGTAAAAGTTTACTCTCATCTTTTTTCTATGCCTAACGCGACATAAGAAGTAAAACCTCAAAATACTTTTGTTAGAACAATTTCTTGTTATTATTAAGAAAAAATTTACTATTACTTATAGTACGTACCACATTATTTTATGCAAAAACAAAAAAAAATTGATAAAATGCAGTCCCATTAAATAATTAGAGAGTCTCAAAAACACTTGGAATTTAAATAAAACCGCTTTATATTTTATAATATTTTGACAAACCACATTTTATATCATAAGGCATAGACATAAAAGTTGATAAACACAATTAAAAAAAACTGCGACTGTTTTAAAACAAGATAAGTTTACCTCAGTGTATTCGAAGTTTGGTTTGATATTATGTAATAAATTGTGTTCCACCATATAAAAAACAAATGAAGTTTGAAGCTAATATTGGATGCACATCATATCAGGTACTACATATCTTTGAACAACTTAATTTAGCCTATCGATATCCAAAATTTTTTATTGAACATTTTTTTGCTTGATTTTTAGTAATCATAAAGTTATTAAGAAATAATTGAGTATCAATAAAGAAAAACGAACTGTTTAATCTGGACACCATGATGTATAGAACTTTTGTACATACGTTCTAGTGACCAGTACTCTATATTTTATAAAATAAAAGGAAGTAACCGCTTTTCACTAATGCACGTCTGTTCTGCTGTATTATCTGTTTTCTCTGCATTAGTACTATAACTTTATAGCTCTTGGTTGACAATGTCTTTGTAATTATTTTAAAAAGAGTTCAGTAATATTTTATGAAGTTATTATGTTTCCTTTTAATCCCTAATCGTTTGAAAATCTTCGTATAGCGCAGTTGCGAAACTTAAATGATATCATTATAACTTTAAACTTGCATTGTCATAGATTTTAATTCTCCGCGGCTTTTAAAACCCACCGCAACAACAATGCGAGATTTAAAAAATAATTTTACGTCAAACAAACCATCTTTTCATGAGGATATTTTAATTTAATAAAAATACTACTATAAATATATTACATGTTAATGAAGCAGGATGTATGAAAGCGTTAGATATAACATCATAATAGGTATTTGAAAGTTTCATCGATTTAATCAAGTTCCTTAATTTCAATTGATTCACAATTATGAAAAGCTACAAAGAACAGATCGATCCAGATACCCTTAGTATATTCACTTATAAGAATCCAGTTGCAATTTCCAATAGACATTACAAATTTTATTTCTTAACAATTAATTTAAAAATTAACATTAAACATGTCATTAGTTCATTAATTAATTCGCGAAAGATTTAATATCTTATATCTTAAATATAACAAAATTTTGTCATCATTAATCGAGTGATTAAAGAGGTGTGTGCGCTACGAGGGCGTTGTCAGCCTGGGAAATGGGATACAGAAATATTAATTGGTCCAGGAAATAATGATTGGGAGGGGAAAGATTGGGAAAAGAAAAAGGTAGGATTGGCTTTCAGCAACCCTATGCATACTTTATTTTATGCCGGTCCTTTGTGTAGGGCGTTGTTACTTCCCCGGGTGAGCGCAGCCCTATCATTTCAGCAAAAGCTGTAGAAAAAAAGTTATGGTTTAACACCTCGAACCCATCAGACACCTCTTACTATACCCAGAGCCCAGTGGAGTTGCTATACTGACCTGACACCTCACGGGTAGTTTAAAAATCAAGATAGAAATCTCACTGTGAAACTTGAACTACTTGTCTAATAATTTAAAATTTTGAATGAGAATAAAAAACTAAATTTAAGTTATAAACTACAAAACTTTTATTCAAACTGACAATACCTAAATATAAGGTTAAAATAGGTCGGCTGGAATTTTACTTCCCCATTCTATAGCAATTAACTGTTCCTAAGATTGTTGAACTTTACCCCGTTTTACTCTTACCAAGCCGATAAACATAAATATGAAGTAGATGTTTTCCTACGGATTTTGAATCCACTACTTTTAATATCTAAAGACAGGGCTTTTAACACTAGGATATAATTGAAGTAGTTAGTATTATGTATATATTATTTTATTGTTTAATCATGATTAATATCAAGTCATAAATTTATAGTAGTAGTCTTTGCTTTTCAATAACGTTATATGAACAAAAATTTTATGTCAACACGAGTAACACATTTTCGTCATATATTTGTAAACACATTGTAAAAAATATATTTTTTATTTGTTTCTAAATGTTAAGGCTCTTGTCATTTTATTAATAAATTTCAGAACATTTGAACCGTAACTTCTGTAAAATCAAATTGCTTCTTCATACATTTCAAAATACTAGGTGAATGAAAAGCACCTTCTAGTGTTTAATTTTCCTACAAGTCTGAATATGCGTGGATATCCTGTAAAAACCGTTTTTAATTTTTTAAAGAATTTTTATTGTTTACTACTTCAAAGGTGTATAGAACTGAGTACTAGCTTATAATTTCAACTAGATGGTTTTACAGGTTCCTAAGAAAAACGTTTTAACATTTACAATATTTATGGCATTTACAATAATAACTCATTTTTATATTAGACACACAGAGAAATTCGCAGTACTACAATTGAGTTTAACCTGGTAAAATATTTTTTTGCCCATCTAGTTACAAATATCGTTAGATTACTATGTAATTCCGAAATTTAACGACACATTATGCGAAAGCATCATTTATTAATTAGTAACTAGTCCTAAGACTAAGCTTTTAGTGTTAATTTTCCACAATAATTGTATTTTAGCTTAATCCTAACTCCTAACTTTCTGTTCCACGTCTAACCGAATACAGTATTCTCTATGTCGTAAAAGATTATTCCCACCCATACGTATCAAAATGGTGGCTAAAATAATGCAGAATTTCGAAAAGCGTAATGAGATTGTAATTGGACTATCTATTTGCATACAAATTATGTACACACATGGATGTACACATTATGTTTAAATCCATTGATAAATCTTAATAAAAAAAATCGTAATAAAGCTTAACTGAAAATATTTTCATGCAATAATAAGTACAGTTTCCCAGAAATATTAAGTCATTTTGAAATATCATTATTTTGGACAACTAATTATTAATTTATTATTTTATGCAATCGTAACAGGTTGACAAGTTTTCTTACTTTACATAGCCCAACGTCGTACCAAGCGTGCTATCCTTGGGGTCTGTTTGCCTAATAAGACTTGCGATTAGTGTATCCAACAAGATACCTCAGTAGCAGACAAGCGGTGCATCGTCGCAGTGAAGACGCAGTTAACACGTTTGTATAAGTTAGTTTACAGGTGGTAGATGGACCACAAGGTTCTTTAATCAAGGCCAAATGTAGGAAGACGGAGTGTTGGTTGACCTTTGACTAAGTGGGATGAAGCTCTTCTTTCAGTGAAAGGTCGTGACTTGGACGCGATAAGTTGGAGATTGGCCGTTTTGGCGTAAATTGAGTGGGGCCTATGTACAGCAGTGGACCAAAAAAGTCTGATGCTTATTTTAAATTAGTCTGTTTTTTGATTTAACTACATAATAAATTTTTGGTTTTCATCATACACATTTCATCGATACGAACAAAAACGCTATGTGTGCTTATTGAAATTCCTTTCTTCATACTACACAATATCCACTAAAATAAGTAAATGTTATCCATGTGTAGAAGTAAGATATTATTCTTATATTACTATGAGTAGATTTGCATAACAAAAATTATACTTGAAACCTCTTTGGAATTGTGCCATTACTATATAACAATTCCTTAAACTTTTACTTTTAATTTCAAAAGAATTATTTCGTGTAGGAGGTAATTAAAGTCATTAAAAAAAGAGACAGTTATAAATGGTCAAAATAAAAACTTAAATTTTTACTATTTTTTGGTATAGCGTGATGGAGATTGATGTTTCTGTTAATGATGAAACCCGTATAGATATGAAGATATCGTGCAAAATCTACAGAAAAATATGCTTCTATACCAATAACATTTAGACGTTTTGACTTAGCCTAACGGCTAAGAACATCCTTAATCGTCTAGAAAAGGTAGTCTGGAAAAGTCGTTATCTCTTTCAACTAATTCCGACAACGCACCCGCAACTCTCAGAAATATTAGGCTGTGAAGTAACTTTTTATTAGATAAAGCGTTTAATGGCTTTGCACCTCAATTATCGTCAGCGTTTACGTAAAATATGTTTATCCTGATCCCACTATTCCCACTTTAACTAATGTCGAGATAAATTTGTGCCTGAAATCGATGTTTTTCTAAGCTTAGTATCGATTTCAGACACAAGTTCAAGCGCGTTCACCGCTAAAAAGAAACCTTTTGTAGTATCTTCTCATTTCGAAAACACTTCCTAGGTTACCTCGGCTTAGATGAAAATCCCTGCGTCGACAATTTTGAGTGATTTTTATTATACGACAACGACGTTACGTTAACTACAAATGTTACTTTCATATTAAATTAGAACAATTAGAACATTTTCTAAGAAAAAATAGAAAAGTAGATTAAATCTTAGATATTGCAGTTTTAGTATCAGCAGAAGTACTTACATTTGATAGAAAAAAATTACTTTCGCCTCTCGTAAACAATAATTTATTATTATGTAATTAACATGTTACAATTAGTAAAATAAGAAAACAATTGTTGTGAATAAACGTTTTTTTCGTATACCTTTTTTTTAACAAAATGTATTTATCCTTGTAGTATTGTGAACTTGTATTAGAATTGTAAGAATGCATTCAACATACGCAATAGTTGACCTACCTTAGGCATATTGTTCTAACTAGCTGTAATTGGCATACTAAGAAAACTTTTGTTCTTCCTTAGGCGCTGCAAAAAAAGTGAACATTAAAAAAACATTTTTTTGTAAATTACCATAAAACGTTCGGTGTACGCAAGAAGTGATAATATGAGATAAGAAATGATATAAAAAAATGAAAATGAGAATATTGCCTGCGAATTTAGGTTAATTCTTAAATAATTAACCTCAAACATAAATTGGCAACTCTTATATTTTGTTTTTACACGTGTGTGTATAATTTTGTTTTTGTTTATGAAATTTTCTGCAGTCGATAAATAGAACTTGTCTAGAACAGTAGGTTTTCCACAGAAAATTTTAATTTAGAACTGTATTCGAACCTTTGTATTTTATCAATTTTCCTTAAAGACGAATGTTCAGCATTATTTATTACTTGTTTTTTTCTTATCTTTATTTACCATCGTATGAAATTTACTTTATTAACCCGATTTGCTTCTTTATTGAGATGATCAATAAAGTAAATAAATAAGCAAAGAAGTTCATGAACCTATCGATAATTTCCACTATGCACACTGCAGCTAAGCGTAGTAACTGCGTAGTAACATAAACACGCAACACAGAAAAAAGGAATCATTTTACTCAGCGAAAGGCGACGTTCGTTATCTATTTTTACTTTTTTATTAGTTAAAAATGAATCCCAAAATGTATTGGTCAGCACATAACGCACTCATCTCAGCTTCATCTGGAATAGCTGTGGCTTTGCTAGAAGGCGGGCGATGCTTGCCTTGAAGTTACCAATAAACATGCTAATCAAAGAAACACCAAATAGCAACATCGACAAAAATAGCCCTATGAAGCACTGTCAAGAAGGTTGAAACGTCTTCGTAACAACCAAAATACTTTTAGTGGGACCATGTTCCTGTTGTCAAGTGATTTTCGTCAGACGCATGCCTAAAGTTATTGAATTTGTGAATATACGTAAAGACACTCTAATTAAGAACCAACGTGTGAGTATTTTTGCAATAAGATAAAACTAATATGTTGCGAAGCAGTTGCCAGACATTGAAAATAATAAAGTTGCAGTAAACATCTCGACCAGATTGATCATTTTATCTACAGATTTCTGTGTACATCACAGACTCAAAGGAAGAGCTTATTTAGCTTGTTTTCAAAGATAAAGCGCTACAGTTCAATAACCATAATTGGCTAGGTGAACGAGTAGTATTTGCGTCGAGGATTGTGAAATAAACTAACTTACGGATTTTACTTCGTCATATTTCTGTAAATATTCACCCAGAAACACCTTTACGGTGTTAATGGTCACGGGCAGGTAGAGGCGGTCGTCTTGGTGTCATTCATCGCGTCGCAATAAAATCCGTAAATAAGTTTCGTTACACATATATATTCACATATATATTAGCGTAAATACAAGAAAGCTAAATATCGAGGATCTCAATGCGATCATACAGAATTTTCTTCCGGGACCATTGGTTTCCTTTAAATCAGTCGACACCGTTATGAACAAGTATGACTACGCAACTGTCTCACTTACCATCTCACAATTTGCAGTTAAAAGCAAGATCAGTTATCATAATGTTGCGTAACATCAATGAAACTTTGCAATAGAACAAGACTGGCTGGGAAAAAGGTGATGTTTAACATCAAACATGCAACAATCATAAAAGGAAAATACAAAGGAGAGGGTGTCTTGATCCTGATTACTCTTACAAATTTACCATTCGATTTTAAACGTTTGCAATTTTCAGTATGTCTATCTTTTGCGATGACCATAAATTAATCGCAAGGGAAGTTTGCGGAAATTATTGGAGTTTCTCTGTTTCACGCATGGACAATTATACATCGGAAAACCGTCATCTTTGTTTATTTCAACTGTGTGTGTCTGTAAATATCAAACTGAAAACTTATAAATAGCCAGTATTTCACGAAAAGTCTGGTTTGTAAGTACGCAATGTCAATTGTTATTTATTGATACTTTTTTATTAAAACTTCAATCAAACCGAGTGTGTTTTATTAAGAAGGATTGCTTTTGTTTGTATTAGGATTATTTCACACAACAGTCTTTTGTTTATCAAATTAGACACTACTATGTCTGCCAGGTTAACTAATTTAGTAAATAAAACAAAATAATAAATAAATCATAAAATGATCCTTGCAAACTTTTCATATTTCTTTATTATTTTTAATTTCAACATTATTGCTCAAACGGTACGAACTGGACATTTTTGTTCACTTGAATTTAAGTTTTAATAATAAATGATGTCCGTATAACTTTTTTGGCATTTCCATTAGTGGACATTGGCGAGGTTTTGTATTATACAAAACGAGACGATTAGACCATTTAATTATTTTATGGTCGCATAAACTTTTTGAATGATTTATTTAAATTGCTAATTTTTTGATCGATGACTGGTGGGCGCAATTGCTACGAAGCTGGCTTTGTTCGTTGGTTCGATTCCCATTCGTATTTGTATAATCTATAGAAAGAAAGAAAAAAATAACCACACAATGGTAGCTTTAACAGATTCACACATATATTGTTCCTGTGTAAAAATTTTGCCAGAGTAAGTACGGCGTAAACAGTATTATATCGCAAGAACGATTTGTATGAAAATTAATTGAACAAATACTAACTAACAGATCTGAAAAATTTATCTGTATGTCATAAATATCCTAGGTTGAAATTTCTGGGACCCAATTGTGTTATGATTATGATCTAAAAGTTTTAAGCACTGGGATACACCGATTAAAATAAAACCTTCTGTTAGAATATTTAATAAATATAAAATGTTCTGTTTTTGGTGATATTTAATCAATAAATCATTTACAATAAACTTATGATTTATGTATTAAGAAAAATTCTTTATTCTTTGATTCTACAGAATAATATAGATAATTGTAATTAGACAATTAATATTTATTTGAATGGCATGGCAACCAGAGGCTGCAGATGAAGTATTGAAAATATAAACCAGTGTCGACTTATTTCTAAGTTTTTTAACAGTGTATTTTTTTTAAGGTTTCTAATTAGGCTTTAGGTCCAAAGACCATATAGACATATAGATTATATTTTTATGGCGCATGAGTGAGAAAACAATGGTTAACTTTTTACGGAGTGACGGCCTCAAACGTGAATATTGACAAATAACCATTTGACATACATTTAATTGAATAAAATATTTACATTACATAAATAAATGTTACATTTTTTTTGGTTACAGTTGTTTTAGAATTAAAATTAAATTTAATGATTAATTTTGACAAACTCTATTAATATTTCATCTTTTAAACAAATATGGTGTTGATAATTGAATTACTATTCGGATAATAATTTAAATTTGATCAGTGTGGTTTATTTGTAATTTTGGACTTATCATACCAAACTCGGAAATATTACCACACAGCGTTGACACAACGTTACTACAAAATTGCATGATAATTATATATTCGTTCCGGTAAGCATATTTACATACTAATTGCTTTTGAATTTTGAACAAATAATGCTCAATAATGGTAAACACATTTTGAACGTTTATGTTAAACAGCAAAGTTTTATTGCATTGTTTTATGTTTCTAAGAATTTTAGGTCAGGGCTCCAAAACAATCTTGGAAGCTGCACATCATTAAGACAGATAAATTACAATAGCAATTTTAAACAAAACTACATATTAAAATAATAAAAAAACTTTAAAATATAGGTATCTGTTTTTTCTTGGGAGATCATTTCAACAATTTTAAATTTAATTGAAATCATAACTTGTTTGATGTTTAGCAACCCAATTGAAACATTTTTTGTACGTTTTTTTAATCAAAAACTCAAAAGGTATTCAGATTTAAGTATTTAGACTTAATTTGTACATAGGACCTACTACGCGACAAACAAAAAAACACGGTTGACAGTGAAGAAAAACATCGTGAGGAAACCTGCGTATTTTATAATCAATAAACATTTCAAACAGATGTGAAGTTCGCCAATCCGCATTAGAGCTGCGTCGTAAACTATGCCCTAAACCCTCAGAAGAGGCGGCCTTTGTCCAGCAGTAAGACAATAAACAGGCTGTTTCTTTACTTTACTTTTACTTCCACTTATAATTGTAAGTTAACCACAATTCGATTTTGTAGAATTTTATGCCGCGGACAACATCTCTATGGCATTATGAAAATAGCATTAGGCTCACAGTTTCATTACATCTACACCAAGGCAATTGCGCTCAATTTTTACATTATTATTGTACCTCTCTAGAAGTTAATACCAAGTAATTTGAAATAAGGTGTATAAATTCAAACGCCGTAGATTATCTTAAGTGAAGACGTACCGTGTATCGTGCGGCCAATTGTAGAACTTAATGTGTACATTTTTAATTTCCTGACATTATAGTTATAGAAAATAAGTGTCCAAAAATTTACTAATCATTCATATACATTTGTTGTCTTATATGTGATCTAATTTTGATTAAAGTTTTCGTGAGATTTTATTATCTAACTATACACTATACTTGGAATCTACAATACTCAATGCAAAGAGTATAAATATGAAAGTTGCTTCATTAATTTAATATAACATGAGGAAAAATTTTAATTGCAAAGTGTTTTTTTAGTGCTTAGATATTAGCAGATATAATTGGTACCTAAAAGTTACAAATTCTGTCATACCATTATTAACAACATTTCATTTAGTGTTTAAAATCATTATTAGCTAATTTCCTGACTGATACAACTTAATTAACACAACAATACATATTGAAACACAATTTGCGAAATCAAAGCCATTGCGATATAAGCAAGATTATTTTGATCCCAATGGTATATACGTGGATGATTGGTTATTTGGTTTCAGCGGAATCAAGTGTCGATTGGACATTATTGCCACGTTGCTTATTTTTCATAAATAAACCTTAATCGAAAATCTGACTGGAGTTTGATAACTCGTTATATTAGATATAGAGCCGTAGCACCTCAGTCTCCGAGCGCTCGCTTTAAAGCATTTTTACTCAAGGCGAACCTGTTCAAACTCCGTTACCGGTCTTCTGTAGACTATTGTAGATTTTTTCCATGGCCTAACTTTGTTGAGATATTTAAAGTTTCAATTTTAAAACATTTTTATTTGGCGAGCGATAGTTTATACTTTCACTGAGTACTAGCACAGGCATAACCTAGTAGAAATCGTATTCATCAGGAGCTTGCACTGAAAATTGGTCTCACGGATCGGAAGTTGCCTTATTTTAAATACTGCCGAAAATAGACTCGGCACAAATTAACTACATGAATGCCAAATTCTTACGTTATAAATTTAACAAACTTCGTATGTGATTATAAATTTATAATACTCTAATTTTGACCACTTCAGCACTGTAACTGTATCTTAATGTAATAACAATTTTATTTTCTAAGGGTGACCTTTATGAAATCCCGTTTAAATGTAAGCTCAACCAATTTATGGACATACGTTTAAATCGTTTCACGTTTTATAACGTAATTGCGTTTATTGATTCTTTGCAGGAAGCTGTTTTGAAGTTTATTCAATTAAAAGCATATATGTGTCAGCAAAACAAGTTCTCCTACGTTTTCACGATTAAAAAGAATTATTATAGATTTTTTGACATAAGACGATAAAAATATACGTAAAAAGAAACCAGTCAACCGAAACGTAAATTTAAAAAAATAAAATAACATAAATAATTTTATATTTAGCGTATAATATGCCTCATCACTTATCTTTGTATATTATTTTAAGCATGATGGAAAAATGCTGGCCCGTTAATTTTATAAAAACATCGCAATCACTTAAACGTGTTATAAATTTTTAAATAGATTTAAATGATAATTAACGTTAGAAAAAAACTTAATTAGAGTCATTGAAAATCAACCGTAGGTGTTGACCTACGGTTGATTGCAGATGAACGACTCTCACAATATCTGTTTTGAAAATTACATTTTTATGTAGACGTATTCCTTCCCCCCGTATCTCAAACTGATTTCTGTCTTCGTTATTTCTGAAATCAAATATACAATTTGTATCGTATCGCGGTAGATACTAATAAAAAAAAAGCTTTTCAAGGAATTCATAATAACGGAGTACAGTACGACCTGCGGATATATCCAGGTTTTGCTTCTCAATTATATTATATTTTATTTACCATATTGATTATTATTTTTTCAATGCCATTAATTAAGAAATAATCACAAACTTGCAGTAAACACCACCACCATGAAAGTAAATAAATTCCTTTTAAGGGACAGACGGATTCATCGGACAAGAAATTGCATTTTTTATAATCTTCATCAGTCGATAATAGTTATGAGTATAGTCATTATAAGTAAATTCGAGTAATTCCACTTTTACGTTAAACATAAAAAGTTAAGACGATGGTACTCAAAATGAATAACCGGGTCAGATTTTCTAACAATTTTAGGAGATTGGTTTTTAGACGACCTGGATGCTTATTTACGGTCTTTAAATTTCAAGTAAAAATTTTTGATTAAA
>DWTD01000027.1:0-11401 GCA_018246115.1 Graphium sarpedon
GTATGTATCTATTAACAGAGTTATGGAAGATCAAGAATCTACCAGCTATCCAGAAGAAATATTTATAGAATCCCCCAGAGCTCCTGGACTATCATATCATAAAATATATTTAAATGTCGGAGTGCCCATGCTCCTTAGAATTTGAGCTCACCAAAACTTTGCAACGGTTCCAGATTTAAAGTGACCAATTAAAAGCGAAACCTCATAGAAGCAGAGACTTTAACAGTGTGGGGATTCCTCTCATTCTAATCAATTTTCCGTTTAGATTTAAACGAGTTTAGTTTCCAGTGAGCTTATGTTTTGCGATGACAATTAATGAGCCTAAGGTCAAACGCTAAAAGTTGTGGGTGAGGATCTAAGATCTCTTAACTGTTTCGCACGGTCATCTTTATGTGGCGATGCCTATACGTGTAAAGAGAAGCATTACTGTAAAGTAGTTTATTTTAAATACCCAAAAGACAGTGTAGTGTATATAATGCAAAAAAAACTATAATTTTTCATTTTTCATTATCATTCCACGCGGGTGAAATCGCAGGCACAGCTAGTTAGTTAATATAAATAAATAGTATTCAAGTCTTTTTCCTTACAAGTTGAGACGGCCTTATTGTTGCATCAACATCTTATGTATTTATTATATATTAAAAAGAACCGCAAATAATAATGATACGTTTTATCAACTATGTATTTCCTTTTGAAACTGTATTTATATCCTAGTATATGTATCCTGCAATTTACTAGCATATTTCCCAGATCTTCACGTCCAACCTTCAAAATATTTAGCAAAAATATATGCATTACATCTTTTATGCAACTATCGCTGAATATAATAAAATTATACGTGTTATATTAACAATCTTTACATCTCACTCTCTCGAAAAAAAAATCAAAAATTTATCTATATTACTCGGGCATACTTTTCATTGTCTTCAAGCTCAGTGGCTGGAGTTCATTTGGGGACGTGGAAAAGTTTGACTCTGACTTCCTATGATTAGGGTAAATATTGTAAACTGAGTTTGATAGATTTTGTACCATTTTGTAAAGCCCTATGCTTTATTTGTTGAGTTTTCCTTATTTAATTTGTTTCCCTCCAGTTATATATTCCAGTAACTTTTGTTAACTTAATGACTAAAGCTTCTTATAATAACAAATAAGCCATCAATACTGTACTTCAGTTGAGAAATACACTGTGAAACATGAAAAACTGTTACTCGAAGTGATAAATCTTTCATTTCTTTTTGGTTTTAATAAATCAAATAATTTAGAATAAAGTAAAGTATTATAAGTATTTAAAAAATCTATGATTTTGTACCTATATGTTATGCATTTATTCACGTGCTTATACGTCAAACCCTCATATAGCTGTTAAAAATAAACAAAAGGAGAAAATGTTTAAAAATAAAAAAAAATCTTAATTACGAGAAAGATAGAATTGTTTAGAAATGTTGAAACTGTTGTATATCATTAACACATCCAGCTATTAACACGTTTATAACAAATAAAATGATCTATATTCTTATAATTTGCTTATGTGTTTTATTTTTTGGAAAATTTTAAATATTAACTTATTGAGATATATTATAAATAAATATATAAAACTAGGGTTTTATTTAAGGCTGGGGCCTTACGGAGGTCCTCCGTAGAGAAGACCAAACGGAAGAGGGTAAAAGAGACTGGTATAGACTGCTCGCAGATATGAGTATAAAATTAATTTCGGTGGACATACGATCTCCTCATATATAAACTAATACTTCTTTTGTTGCATTAGGGAAAAATTGAGAGAGTAAATTTTTGCGATGCGCGTGCTCTCCGTCACGAAAACCGTCATCTGTCAACTGTATTGTTGTTTCCTAACCTACAACACTTTTTGTGTGATATTTAAATAAAGCTTACTTAATTGCATAATGCGTTAAAATAAAACTTTCAATGTATTAAATAACTCTTTCTATTGGTATTGTCGTTTTTCCTACAAACATCACAAATACAATTTTTTTGAAAATATGTTTATCTTGTTACGCCAAAGAATTATAACTTCTAACGCGTGTACATAAGTGCCCACACTTTTCATTTTTTGGCTTTCACGAGGGTCTCATTAAGTGGGACTAGCATATCAGTCTGAAATACACTTGACAGTGCCCGTTTTATTGTTATTATGATACATTTCTGTTCTGCGCAAAGAAATAACAAAAAATAACATTATTATACACAGGTTTATTGTAAACTATTTACACAAATAAAATTAAATACAGTTAATATTTTTGAAAATAAAAGCAATACAGGCTGCATTTAAAGACACATTTTATTAAAATGACTCCCACCTTAACTTTCGAACTCAATGTAAGGCCTTTTTTGTAACATATGTGTTAAGTTGGTTATCGGAGACGATAAATTAAAAACATTTAAATAACTTAATAAAAAACTGATCAATTAAATTATTTAACTTTTACATAGCTTCTTTTATAGCATTTCTACAATTTTGTCGATGACTTATCTAAAAACTTAATATAATCTATAAACTAAAAAAATGACTTCGGTCCAGCAATATGAGTACAATATAATAAAAGCAACAAAATACCCGTTTTGAATGTACTATACGCCCAAGAAAAATGCTTAAACTTGACCTGCACTTACAGTTGTGAAGCATTATATCTAGCTACAAGCAATTTTGATAAATATATTTCTTGCAATATTTATTAAAATACATTAATTAAATATCTTTTTCTGCGCACCATAAATTTTGTTAACACTCGTAAAGGCACTGTTTCTTTAAAAATACGGGTTAAATGTCTAATTACTAGTTGAATATCAATATTTTTATAAAATCATTTTATTTAAATAATAATAATAAAAAGTTTGAATGTTTATCGGGAAAACTATACAATTTTCTGAATTTTGTGCCACGTGTAAAATCGGCATTTGGTAATTTTTCGCTCTGTGAAGTGAACATTGAAGCTAATTTTAATCCTACGAATTTTAAACAGTTCATGTAGTTAATGCCATAAAAAATGCTAAGAAAAGTCGTTGGTCTTTGCTTTGTTGTAATAAAGATCCGTTTGTAGAATTAAATCTCACTTTTAAACAAACTTAATAAATACGGTATAAAAAGTAATATAAGACGTCTTGTATAATCACCAATATAATATATATACTTATTTGTGTTATATTTTTATTGAATTATGCAGGCAAGGCAAGATGCAGCTGCTATAGTCCAATCTTTATATACCAATTAAATTATTTCAAAAAATATATGACGTTGAACTTTATAAACATAAATGTAATATAATTTTTTGAAGATATAAACTAATAGATTTATGTAATAATTTTTTAATTTTTTTATAAAAATATACATCACATATTAAACATAGAACGACTATAAGTCGTTTTTTTTCACCTATGCGCGAAGTATGTTGCTAAGAATGCGTCCCTATTTCCTTTGTAGAGTTATTGTACCTAATTTTTTAAATAATTAAGTACAAATTATTATCTTCGAAAGAAAGAAATTTGCCCTCTTATCGATGTTAGCAACATTAATATTATAAAGAACGACTTTAAAAAGAAGTATTTGTTTTTTGCTACCACGGACCCTCATGAATATATATCCCATTGCACTAAAGTATGTCTTTATCTATAAATGAAAATATAGTACAAACAATGGTACGTGTTGGTAGCAGATTGTCACAAATGAAAAATATTCGATCACATTAGGAAAATATGTAGTCGTGGTTAATCTCAAATGCAAACGTCTGTTTAATTACTTCCCAATACAAATGCACGCTTGTCGCGATGGATTCATAAACCCAGTATTACATGTCATGAACAAGCTTTAGGCACCCAAATTGATAGCTTTGTGCAAAACAAATGTGATTATTGCTAGCAACTTGTTAATGTTTCACCAATCGACATGGTTATTAGATTCAGTGGTGTTGTCAACAGTAATGTTAAAGGCACGCAGTATTTACCGTTTACTGCAACTATGTTTCGACTCTGTCTTATAGAATTAATAGTCCTTATATCAATTTCGGGCCATACTTGGATTTTTTGTTTATATTCCTAAATTTTTTTTTCTATTTTTTTTCGGTCCACCACCACTTTTACTATTCGTATATACGTATCACTTTACCATAGTTTTTAACATTCGCTTGATATTTTATCCTTCAATTTATACAGAAAATGGGATTTCATTGAAGTGAATATTGAGAAGGATTTGTATCAGACGAGGTTAAGGTAGTGGAGCATAAATGGAGCCAGAGCTTTCGAGTATTACTAGAACGTGAAAGTTGAGCTTCTTGCTCTATGACAAAATAATTCCATATTTCGATGGTATAATTAAAAATATTTAGCACATTATTTTTCCTCATGCTATCATAATTTTACACGATATTTTGTATAAAATTTAAACTGCGCTGAAAACTAGACGATTAAATAATAAAGGTGTAAAGTTTTGGTGTTTAAATATAAACGAGACTACTCTAGACGAACATAATAAATAACAATAAATTATTTTCGTCTAGAGAGACCCTAAACGAAGAACGTAATCAAATTCTAGTCTAGAGACACGAGATAACATATACACGTACATAAACACGGTACACGTTTATTGTAATTAGAGTTTACTAAATAAAAATAATAATTCTGTTCATTTTAAAAAACGTTTATTTTTTTCAATATTTTTTAACTTTTTGGTATTTTTAATTGGAGATACTACGCGTTACGTACTACGCCTTAGTAACGGCGTAGACCGTAGCGCGTAGCAGCGTTTTCCGTTGTGTAGTCCGTAGTACGTTTACATAATGTGTTTTACATAATGTGCTGCTTTGAGGATATATATAAAGTATAAAATTTATGCATGTTTTTAAACGATATGTTTTTATTTAACGTTTTAATGTCTTATTTTTTAAGTCTGTATTAGGGTAAAAGAATGTTTAATTTAGTCATGTAATCACACGTTAGTTATTTGTAAAGTTTCCCATTCTATCCGTTTCTTTTATTGCATCAACATAAGAGATATTTCTTCAACATAATCTTAGAGCCGTCAAGTTCTTCCGTACGAAGACCTACTTAATACTTAATTGACTTAAAGCTACATGTGCATATCTAGCCTATGTGTGCGTTGATATAAACACATTTATAAAAAACGAAACGTACATTTTGATCAAATTTGTTGTAGATAGCATATTCACGCCAGCCAAGATACTCGTCAAGCCGAATCAAATGAGCCTAAACTAGATGGAGAAGCCTCTTTAAATTACGGAGTTCCTATGGCAACTTTTCAGCCCCATCATCAGACCCTGTGTACCATTTAGTATTAAAGTAATCGCCAAGACAAATCAAATAAGCCCAATTTCTATGGGTTTGCGTCGTTGAATAACGGAGTTCGTACGTTCCTACATGCCAATCACATCTGTACAAACCCTTTATTAAAAGAACATAAACAATTTAGTGTCTATCTTAACCAAACATCCTCAACATGTACAAGTCAACATATAAAAAAATATAGTACAAAAAAACATTTTAAGATGCCTAGTTATGTATTTGCCTGCATGTTTTATCAAATATCGAATTGTTTCATTTATAGCTCAAATATAGAATTGTTTGACATCTCTTTGCTTTTTTAACTACCAATTAGGCATTATTTACATATTCGTTCCATATATCGCTACCGAGAGCTTGTTGTTCTCTGGCTAGTTAATGAGGAATTACAATCTAGGTGAATAGTCACTCATTTCATTTTGATGTAGGAAAATAGATTAACTTTTGCAACCGGTTGCTAAAATTTCAATTTAATAATATTTTTAAGTTTTCAGATCGACAATATTACTTCAATTTCAGAGAAGTTTTATGACAATTTCATTACGCCGTGTGAATTAAGCCGTGCCTTACGTATCTTCTTCAAGACGAGAGATTTACGTGTAAAACCCTTTTGTTAGTAGTGTGTTGGAGGAATACACCTACCCTGTTAAATTTTTACTTCTTTCCCCTTTATGATCATCATCATCGCGTCAGCCTTTATTCATACACTGCTGGACACAGACCTCACCAAATGCTTGCCAAGACGACCGAGCCCCCGCTACTCGCATCCAACACAGACCCCCTACCGCACGGAGTTCATCATCCCACCCGGACAAAGGCTACACTCCACTTTCCTACGCGTGGCCTCCACTAATAATAATTTCACGATCATTCCATCCTTTTCCAAAACATTTTTGTCAATTCACAAGGCCGGCAACACATCCTAAACTCTTCGAATGCTCGTACAAAAGCGATGGGTAAATTAACATCGGTGAACCCGTTTGGTTGTATATTTTTTATTTTTTCCTTAAAATAAGTTGCCTGTATTTCTAGTCTTAGCACGTAATCCTATATCAAAATTATGGGACAATAATTGTTTCGACGAAAATTTATTCTATTTATTTTATAATAAGTAATTTTATTTACTTTAATTTTATTTTCTTTGAGGTTGGTATTTTATACCTTAATGCAACGAGTATGAATAATGAAGCTCATTATTTCAATTAATTTTCCTAATGACTGCTAGATCCATCATGCAGTGAATTTTAAAATGAGCTGTTCGAAGTAAATAAGACTAGACGTAATTAGACAATGACTACAATATCTGTTATCAGCAAATAAAAATGTTATCATTAAAAATATTTCTAAGTGTGATATATTTGAAAAGAAAAGTTTTAAGTGTTAAATGATCCTTGGATTGAATTATCTATTGCCAATCGATACTAATTTGGAATAGTTACTGCTTTGTGACCAAGAACGCTATAAAGGATTCAAATTTTCATTTAACAGTAATTTTTATTTTTGGAACATGTGTGGGGGGTCAATAGAAGCTTAACCTATAGTTTGTGGCCACCATTGTCCCCCGTCCACCATCTTAGAAAAATGGTTGAAAACACTTTTTTCGCGATATCTTACACTTACTTACTATGCGTCTTACAAAAAAAAACGATTTGTAGCAAATTATATTGTCTATAACCTCCTTAAACGTTTTGCCCATAAATAAAAATCAATGAATTATTAGCAAAAAAGAAGGAAAATTTTCTTTTATGCTCTATAGCATTTTAATACATTTAACAAAAAAAATAAAAACGTCTCCTTTGAAAACGTCTACCCATTCCTCCTGTGAGTTATTTGGCTGATGACGTAACGTTGCGAGATTGTGAGGGAGATATTCATCTCTCTTGCATGCGAGAACATTGTGAACGCACTTTGTGCTATATTTAATTATGTATACCGAAACCAAAAATCAATAAGTTCAAAGGAAATGTGGAGTTTGTTAATTATATTATATTTTTCTAGTCTTTTGTTTTCTATCACTATTGCTATAGTGCTTAAACGTCAAATGTTTTTATATTTTCATTTATACGAATGGTCTATGAATATGTTCATTATTTTAGACATGAAGGCTCGTTCGAACTTTAGCATATTTTATTCGTCCAAATTGTAATTCCTAGCTTATGACGTCTCCAATTGCGTATCTAAAAAACATAATAAAATAATCAGATAATAAAAAAAATTACCCACACTAAATTTTTATTTTAAATCTGTTCGCAAAATCAAAAATAAAATCTTGTGTTGAAATATAAACAAACCCCTGAAACATGAGCAAAAAGCAAATGTCACGCGGCGGCCAATGCAAAAAAAAATTAAGCAACGTTGGCGGGGTCAGTATTTGGATGGGTTCCAAATACTGACCCCGCCATCGTTGCTTAATTTCGGTAAACGATATATTTGACGTGTTTTTTTTTCGACTTCAAAACAATATAAATCTGTACTAATATTGTTTTACTGTAAAAATTTTGTATGAGATGTATTTTGCTTTTTAAGCAAAGAACGAGAAGCGAATTCACAAGATATTTCATACTCTTTATTATTGGGAATGGTTGACAAACGATCAGACGTTTTCCCTTGAGTCAATCTATCCTGTCGACCATAGACAGTTACTGTGGCGTTATCAGCCAGGGAAATTGAGTAGTATGATTATAAGGTAAAGAAATATTAAGAATTTGTAGGGCATTTGATTTCAGGAAACTATATTTATGCAAATACAGTGCGAATAATGGTTGCACTAAATAACAGAACTGTCAATTTGTTTTTAAATGGAAATTTCGTACTATGATATTTTGTAGATTTTTTTATAATCTAAAAACATCACATTATATCATCTACTACTATCATCATACAAAATCTACATACATCAATATTTGTGTAGTTTGAAGTCTGCAGCAGATGTACGAACACCGGTACGCGAAAATCTTATTCATCATATGTCAATATACAGTTGAAAAATCTATTTGTATGAATGGTTTACTAATTTGATAGATATTACAAGTGTCTTCATTACAATCTTCTTGCAGCAGAAGACCTAGAATGAGAAGATCCAGAATAAACGAATTGCATAAAAATATACTCGTGGTTGAACACAGAAGCTTTGACTTCAATATTGCTGTGATGGACACTACTATCAGCTCCATGTATCCAAATTAAGACATTACTTTGTGTAAAACAATGCCAATTTTTACTTATAATCAAGGTTATCAGATTCACAGCGATGTGTTCAATGCATCTTGGGCATTATTATTATATCTGTAGCGTATACTGCAGTTGAAAAATATTATAAAAATTGTTTTATAATCTCTGTATATTTCACACTTACAAATCTCTAACATATAAATAGCTTTATGTAACATAATGATACAACATAGTAAATAAAGTATGCATGGGTCGTCGTGGGATTAAAGGATATCCATCCCTAGCTTCTCTTTATTATAAATATTATTTAATTCTGCCTGACCCACCGTTCCAACTAATTGTTCTAACCAATTTACTACGCTGACACCACACACGTAACTTTTCTAATGTTTCGTGAGTCCATAGGCGCTTAACATCAGGTGAACCGTCTGCTCGTTCATTAACTATTCCTTCTAAATAATAAATGAATTAGTAATTAGAGATTAGACTTCACTTTGTTTCAATTCATTTAAAGTGAAAATATTATATAAACAACCATGTCAAATTGAATTTAAATTTTTTTTACGGTACTGTGGCGATTAATTTGCAACAAATTTGGATTTTCTAAATTGCACAATACGTGCTCGTTACACGGGGACGTATGATCTAAATATTTCATTTACTTGAAAAACTGTCTGATTCGAAATATTGTTTTTAAATTTTGTTTTCCATTGTCAAAACATTGTTTCAATGTAAAAACAAGTCGCAGTTTTTAAAACAGTATTTGCACTTTTGTTTACCTAATCTTGTCTTTGTTTTATCATAAACTAATATTTTCTATTTATATTTTCGGATTCTGTAAAGAAAAAGTATTTTTATTGATAAAAAAGCAATGCATATATGCTGTTTATATCTCATTGAGCGACAATCTGAAATTCTTGATTTAAAGTTTTGTTGTGCTTGTTCCAAATTATTAAACAACCATGCACGAATATTTAATTTGGATGGGTTCAACTGAATTGCATTAAAGATGCAAAGTTGTATAAAATTACCTAATGCTCAGTTTTTACTCTTCAAGTAAAATAATTAAATAAATTGCGAGATAATTTATTCAATTATTTTATTTTTATTTATTAGTTATTATTTGGCTATTTTGGCTAGACAAACCATCAACCTACGCAGTCCTATCCTATTGGACTCGGTAGCAAATGTGTAAATTGTACCACATAATATTTCATTAATACTCGTATTGTGTGGTACAGTAGTTTAGAGTGTAAAATGTTATGTTTATTTATTAAAATATTGATTTTGACACTTAAACCGAGGACTTTACTTCATTTTGGTGTGATCTGTGAAGTGATGAAAGCAGAAGAAGCTGCTTAATTTTTATTTTCCTGCAGTTTTGTCTGGTTTGAAAAGACAGGCAAATAATTTAAAAATAAAACGTAATAAAATCCGTGAACGTTTATTTTAAGAAATATCTGCCAAAAATGCTTAAGAAATGTTTGGAACCACCACAAATATCGTTATCTATCGGAAGGCTCCAGGTGTTGTTATATGGTTAGAAATGTCGTTATGAAACACAGAAAATGCAAATTACAAGAACCATCAAGTTCTAGTTCTCGAAAGAACTCTGGGACATACATAGAGGGTAATTGGAAAGAATTAGAACGTAGCTGGTAGCACATAATAACTTTTACGTATTCCCTTTTTCATTTTGATGAATTTTGTAAAAGATTTACATTTAAACTACTCAGATGACACGTCTATTTTAAAGCCTCCTATTTAGGATTCTGTACAAAAAAGGTACAACGGAAATTACAATTAAGCAACAACCCATTTGTCTATCGGTTCGTCTGTCACAACAAATTGTTGAAATTTACTGCATTTGCACAATTTAGTGGTGTCCACGTAGATAGAAACGTAAAGTAAATAAATATAGAACTCTCTTTGGGTGATACTAAATGAAACTGCATAAAATATGTGTAATCATAAATGTAATACTGGCATATTATACAAAAAAAGTAAGACAAAAAAAATAAAAATTAACACAAAAAAACCTTGAAAGTAGGCGTAAGTATATGTATAAACGAAGCTATAAGATATAGTGCGACAAATCGTTTTTTTTTTATATTTGGCATTTTACTTTTTATTTAGTGTAAACCATGTGTCCTTTTTTAGCCTTTGACATCAAGCTAATAGATTACACTAAAGATATTATGATGGTGCGCAAGTCGCATTGAACATTATACTCTGAATCTGATAGCCTTGCCCATCGGTCAAACAATAACAGATTGCTAGTAATAATGTCATTAATTTTGCACAATGAAATGACTACATTTGGATGCACGGACCTATTAGTCACTGATGATCCACGACAACAATAATGATATCAATACTTACGTCTGTATTGGAGATTATTGTAAATTAAATTGATAGCAGTATTCCACAGTTGTCGTGTACTGCGAATACTCTTAGTATATTATAAGCGAATATAGAGAATTATATTCTTTGTCACAAAGTAAGATGAGCTCACCGGGCTAACGGAGAACCAACTAACTTTCTTTTCCCAATTCCATCCCTTCCGAACCCTTAATATTTTCCGACCCATCCTCCTTAATCCAATAATTGTTTTATACAATTTCTCTGACTGACAACACACACGTAACTCTTCTTCTTCTTCTTGGATGTTACGTATGTCTATGGATGACGGGATCTCTTAAAATCAGGTGAAGCGTCTGCCGAACTGTCTACCGTTCCATATAAAACACTAAATTTAAGACGACCTGCCTATATCATCGGAGAAAATCAATAGTTTGAGTTAGAAGGAGACATATTAGTCAAAACCTTTTTTCTCTTCAAATACGCAACACCTAGACATTGACACTACATAAAGTGAAATATTAATATTATTGTTCATATATAATAACGATATATATATATA
>DWTD01000028.1:0-11092 GCA_018246115.1 Graphium sarpedon
ATATTGGCCTCATATATTGCTACTAAGCGTTGGGTCTGAACCACCTCTACCGATGGATTAGTAGAGCGTCTTCCTACAATGCACTTGCCGGTGCGAGATTGCCATTGAAAACCTTTGTTTTTCAACAGATATCCGTTCTTCGGCATATTGCCATTTCAATTTGTTATTCCTTAAAGCTATGTCGGCTACTTTTGCTTCGGATGTAGCCATAACAGATTTTGTCACGCACAGAAAGCACGAGCCCATTGCAAAGAACCATGTCTCTGTTGCGTATACTTTTGGGGTTTTGGATAAGTAACAGATGAAGGACGGAACTCACATTTTCTCAGACGAGAAGTCTCTAGCTCAACGTTCGAGGGTTTCCACCCTAGCGATCACAGAGCGATCATATAAACATTGAATAGGTATCGTTTGGTCCTCATGACGGAGTCTATTTTAATTTTAGTAGAATCGTCTGGATACACTCAGGTCTCTTTTTCTATGGGGCCGCTTTGTAAAAAAGAGTTCATTATATACTGTCCCCCTTCTACTCAAAGTCAGCCAGCTGTTGCTTCAGTTACCCTATTAAAAATGTCCCCACTCCCAACTCTGCGTCTTTCTTCGTAATATAAAATAGCTTCGTGTTAAAGTCACTGAGAGGCAATAAACTCGACGCCTTCTTAGGACAGATGGTCGCCCCCCACCCAAAGCAAGTAACCGGATTTGAGAATAAGCGTGTTCTATAAGAGCCTGTTACACACACACTGTTAAGTACTATACGGCTCGAAGGACATCTGTAGTTGCTTGTTACTTGGACTTGTCCAAAAATTCAAATATGTTTCTTACGATAAGCTGTGGTAAAAGATGGAACAACCGTTAGGAGAGATATTTTAGAGTTTTTACAGCGTCGGTACTATTTTCAAGTTATTATTGTCAGATGAACAGGGAAGTACTCTGATAAGTATGGCCTAGAGTGTGGAGTGAGATGGGGCAAGATAACGTCACCCCGTCTCTTCTTTCTATTTAGACGTAGTCTATTTTAGTAGTGATGATTTGATTCTTCTGAGCCATTTGACATGCGTACGACTTGAGGACTTAGAAAGTTGTTCAATATATACGAGAGATATTCTGAATATCATGGCCTAAAATATAATGAATATTAGCAAGGTTATGGTTTTATTGGGTCAAAATATCTCTGCAATATCAGTACAACTGAAGGTGATAGATACATTTAAATACCTTGGATATTGGATTACTATGAATTATGAGGGCAGGTTTGCAAGGTATACGCGCGAAGTAAAATTAATGCTATTTCGAGTATTCTGCCAGCATTACGAATCACATAATGTATTGCTATCTGCTTACTACTGTTAAAAGTAAAATAAAGTTACCATTTTACTAACATATATTGTTTTGCGTTGTAAAAAATCAGAAATTAAAACGTTAATATTATTACAAGCTAGTTCACCAACACCGAAAACATTGCGTACGTAGATAACAAGTTTTTATTTTTGTAGATTAGTTGATTAATAGACAACTTAAAATCCAGTTTGAAATACATTTTTTATATTGAGTTACTTCAATCTAAGCCCTTATAAACCTGAGTGATTATTAAAATGCTGCATGTAATTGCTGAATGTTGTCATCATAAGAATATTGGAATGTGTATGTTAGAATTGGAAAACACTGCTTGAAAGTTGGTAGGCCGAAATTGCAAGGACTTTTTAAGCAACTTAGACTTAAATTGAAAACAATTAATTCGCAGTCATTTTGGTTAAAATTATTATAAAATAATTTTACACGTCCAAAAATCAGTGCGTTGGCGGCGCTAGCGGCATGTTGACTTCCTTGTCTCGGGGAGCATAGTGCGCAGTGATCGTCAAGTGGGAGCACTGATTCTCACACCCAACTAACTCCCCCACATCTGGCTGCCGCCATGCAGTTCAGACGCAGTTTTTGAAACACACCAACTTTACAAGGGATCGTCAAGGAAACTTCGCTTCTCTACTTTTATAATCATTATTTCAAAGAATTTTGTTGCTTCATTCCTAAATAACGGATAAATGATAGTATGCGCTTTTAGATTATTACGTATAACGGCATTATTTGAAAAAAAAATATTTTGTTACATTTAATGAAAATTAATAATTTAGTAAGTCAACTTATGTATTAAAATTCTAAGTTTTTTAAAAGACTTGATTTTTTAGCATTCTATACCTAAGTAGTGTCAATCGGGTGCTAGTACTTTCTTGTCCGTCCGTCGCGTTCGTTTCGCTTAATAGCATGATTGTAATTAGGGTAATTGCTAAGAATTATATTTTTGAATCGTTATAGGGAGAGACTTGAACTTATTTTTACAGTATATCTTTCTCGACTGTAAAAAAGTATAGACATCGAAATAAATTTAAAAAGTATAGGTGACTCCACATGCATAAAGAGAAATGCAAATTCGACTCTGGGATATTTTTAGTACACTAAGATAAAATTCAATTTGAATAAAATTAACACAAGGGAGAAAATTATGACAAATTACTACACATATAGAATGTACACTCAAGTTCCTTCGTAAAAGTTGGAAAAACAAAATTAATAAAACAAAACAAAATTATTAAACTGTTTTAATGAATACAAAAGAAGACTACGGAGTACATTACAACATGTCAAGATTATTCTTAAGTTAAGTGCGCCACAGAACTAGTGGCGGTCAAGATATTAATTAAAATGTTTGCTCTTAAAATACAACAGGGGTGTATGTTCATTTATTTTTTTCGGGACTCCATCTGTTTTGGTGTCAAAACCATATGGAGAAGTTTGTACATATTAATTTCGATGAGAGAAAACAATAAACAATCCACATTGGCTGAAAAACCTGTAAATTTAATGGTCTTGTTGTTGTTTTACATTTCCGAAAGAAAATGTACTTCCGGGAGTACGTAAACACCTTCGTCTGTAAACTCATATTAACAACAGCGAGCGACCTTCTTATCTCTTTTAATTTATTTTATTTCATAAAAAAGTGCGTAGTGTGAACCTTAATCTGTGAAACTGTAGCGTAGGCTTTAATTAACTGTAACTTAGCTTTAACTGTAGGTATAACTTTTATACGTATTTAATACATGTGTAAAATAACTAACTTTTGTTAACTTTTCTAAACGAGTTTTTTGTGCGCATATTTTATCACCTTTTTGTTTAATTATCACTCATCATACATTCGTAACTGAACGTTACTAAAAAGTTGATTAATCTATACGATAAGTACTAGTTTTATAATTTAGTTAAACAATAAATGGTATATAGACTGTCTGTCAATTAAAAAAGTTAATGTATACCAATAGAACAAACAACATAACAAGTGAGATGAGGACATAATATCAAGAAGAATTCTCTATCCGTCCGAAACAACCTCTGGTGACAATTGAATCCGTACAAGATTAATTTAAAATTTTTGTAACACATTTTTACTCAATCTAAATTAAGCGGGTGCTTAAATCACCTTTACCGTATGCCTATAGTTATAACTTCAGAGGCGTTGGACACCTGCAGTCGCCCCTGAGCCGTAATCTGCTCAACCCCGTCGCCGCACCACGCTGCCGCATCCGGACCAGCCCCGGCTGAGGGCCACGCCATCAACACGCCGCAGAACATCTCTCATCGCACAGAGTCTTTCCCGTCCAACAGCCTCAGGGCCAGTTGCTCCATGCAGCGATCCCACTCGATTCCCTATCGGTCATGTCAACCAGCTGTGCCACCCATATGTAAAGTAAAGCACATACAAACCAATTCGTGTTTGATGTGGACTCAAACTAAGCTATTGCTTGTATCTAGAATGTTGCCATACATCAATATTACATCAGTTTAAACATTATGAAGAAAGTTAAGTGAAAAGTACATACAATACGGGGCTCAGATTCAGTATAATACAGTTTCCACCGCAAAGTCTTTCTTCGCCGTTAAGCAGATGGTTAAATCAGCACTTAAACATTTTATTAAGAAATTAACAATTAAATAGGTGCTGGCACCGAGTTCGAACTCAGGTTCGTCTCGTTATCATCCTTTAAGTCGGGGCGCCAGGATACTGAGCTGTCACGACTTAACGTTTTGAAAAATATGTAACAGAAATAAAGTAAAAATATTGCAAGCATTTTACCACCAGGCTATTGCGAAAATTAATCATGGTTTATTTAAAAGATGAATTTTCATACAATTTTCGCAATCCTTGGTTGATTTTGGTACTTACTTGCAGGGCTTTGATAGAAGCTAAAAAAAGTAAAGTAACATTATCTACCTATTTTTTTAAATTGCACCACTACTGGGCAAGAGCTTACGCAAGACTAGGCTAGGAGGCATAGTTAATTGCATGTCCCTGGCGTATTGGAG
The DNA here is from genome assembly GCA_018246115.1 of Graphium sarpedon. NCBI lineage: Eukaryota > Metazoa > Arthropoda > Insecta > Lepidoptera > Papilionidae > Graphium > Graphium sarpedon. Next base: position 4,357 of record DWTD01000028.1, read on the forward strand.
AACTTTTTATATCACAGAAAAATTTGTTCATTTAGATATTCAATATTTATTTACTAGGTTTCCTATACCAACAATCACGGTTAACAATTACTATAAATCCCTTTTAGGAAAATAAGATTTTCATTGGGTCATGCGGGTTTGAACTCACGATCGACTCGAGTTAACCCTATTAAAGGCAAGCGCTCGGTCACTGAGCTACCACGGCCTTGGTAATAGCAATTGTTATTTCATTTTATTTCTGTATCTTTTAAGTGTTTTCAAAGCAAAGAAAAAGTTATATTTTGAAAATGTAATATTGGATCTGTATTGTGTCTAGTAATTATTAATTAATTAATTCTCATTGCCAAAGACGTATCTAATAGAGTTTCAAAATAATGTGAAGCTGTTTTGGTTGGTATATTACGTAAAAGAAACGCAAATGTTGTGTACAAATGATAACATAAATATAAATATTGTAGAACTCAGCAGCTGTAGATTTTGTATTAAAGTAAAAAAAAACCCGTAAGGTGTCGTGTAACACCAATTAACACAGGCAACTTATTATAAAAAAATTGATTTCAAGTTCTATTTGAGGCATAAAGAAAATAATTATTTTGGTATACATTTTTATAATGACTTTTATTCGATTAAAATAAAAAAAGTACTTTAAGATTTACAAAGTTATCTTAACACCTTTATTTTATTGACAATGATTTATAAAATATATATTAATAGCACACTGCAAAAATAATAACAGCCATCACACATAGACTATATATAAAAGCTTAAGCATTTTTTAACGTTACGGATATTTTTTGCCGGCTAGGGTAACCCCCGCAACGCACCATAAGCAACTTCGTTCCAAAAACAAATACATTATTCTAGAGGATTTTAAAGTGTAGAAGATTACCTTATTTATAGTCCTCCTGTAACCTTAAACGAAAATTTAATGAAAAGACCTATAGGATGCAGTTTTTGCGGTTCAATTCACTCACATACACCTGATGTTGAGTGATCACCGCTGCCCATGGACTCCTGCAACACCAGGGATGCTACAAGACTTGCCGGCCTTTAAGGAAGGAATAGGCTCTTTTCTTGAAGGTCCCTAAGTCGTATCGGTCCGGAAATACCGCTGGCGTCAATTCATTCCACAAAGGTGTTGTCCGCGACAAAAAATGTCGGCGGTCTAACTGTGGTGGACTGCCAACCATCTAGGTGTAAGCAATGGAAACATTTTGTTTGTCGCGTTGTACGATGTACAAATTGGGTAGTAGGTATTAACTCGAACAACTCCTCGGAGCACTATAGAGGATGCTAAGCGAAGCAACCTCCCTTCGCAGAGCCAGAGGTAAGATGTGGGTGTTTAATAAATAGATATAGGTATTTCTACGCTGTGCTTGTTATCATTTAAAAAAAGGGTAACATTCTTCTAATTAAAAAACTCAAAAATAAAAACATTTTCCCAAACCATTAATGTGAGAGGCAAATTTGAGAATTGAGACAATTAGTCCGCGACTTTCAAACATTTGTAGATATAGGAATTGCACAAAGAATATATCGCTTCCATTTTTGTGAAACTTTATTCTATTTTAAATTTAACTATATTGTTTGAAATTCTGAATCTGAAAGACCTCGGGAAGAGCAAGTAAATTTCACGCCGATTTGAATTATACTTTAGGAGATCTAGTTATAAGTCAACCAAGCAGTATAAGTTATCCAGTATCACAGTTTTAGATGTCATTATATCGAAATTTTTTGATGTTGTTTTGCATACATACAGAAACATCTTTCGGTTTATTGCATTTATTGGGTATTAAATGGAATGACTTATTAACTGGTTCATATAATATAGACAGAAGCGTTTAATACATTTATTATGTTAAAAAAATCTATTTTGTAAAATCTATTTTATTCAATAAAAATCCAGAAGAGGTGTTGTAATCCGCAATTTATTCGTTTGTCTTTTACGCGACAGTAAATTTGTGAAAATGTATTTACCAATAATAAAAATATAGGAATGTCAAAAAAGTTTAATAAAATACTGGTATAAATCATGAACTCTCGAGATGAAAGTTGCAAGTTTGAAGATTTACGAAGTAAACCGAATTGTTTATCTTATTATAGTCCACATATACCTACTTTTGAAATGCACAAAACAACACAAAATGCCTCAATATCGACCCAGAAATTTAGTAGTTCGGTAACCTATTAGGTATGTACGTGTAAAAAGAATTATTTACTAAGACATGTAAAATTTTTCCTTTTTAACTGTGTTAAAAGTCTTAGTTACTAATGAATCATATAACAGATATAATCTTATCAAAATAACAAGGGCAAATCATGTAAAACGTGATTTATATGTACATTTAAATAAACAAATTATTATTACGTAAACATTTTCACCCCAAAAAAATAACATTTTTCAGAAAACATCTAAGCTGTGAAAAGCCATATTTAGCAAAATTTTACAAAAAAGGGTTTTATGTTATAATATAAATTATATCGATTATAATCATCGAAATTATATCATAATTCAGAGATATTTACAACTAAGTACTAACACACAAAGAAACTTAAAATTTTGCACGAGATTACAAAGTTTAAACAGTCTATCTAGATCTATCTCTCTAGTATCTAGAAACCTGGACCTATTTTGTAAAATATTTTAGTTTCTTTTTTGAATAAGGGCCGGGCCGCTTTTACCATATCGTTAAATAACATTTAAATCGAATTAAAATTAAAATTTACGTTTAAGTCATTGCAACGGCTTGTACCACAATAAATATGTCGCTAAACCTGTATCCCCGACTTTCAATATTAAACACCCATCATCGGCTATTTATCTTAGCTTAATACGTTTAGAACCATATTGCAACTGACTTTTGGCGTTTATGGTGATACTCAAATATATTTAAAAAATTGTATTATACACAAAGATACATTTCGTGTCATAATATCACGAAGACATGAACAAACAGCTAAATAATAATTAGGGGTTAAAAGAATCGTCACGTATAATATAAACGTTGTACTTTTGGCGATTTGGGGAAAAATGAGGAGAGTAAATATTTGCGATGCACGTACACCGTCGCGAAAAACCAAACACCTTGAAGTTAGCTGTAATCAACTGACAATTGCGACGATATTTATTTGTTTAAGTGTTTCTGAGCCTACCTACTTTTTTGTGATAATTAAATCATCTTTATTTAACTAGATAATGCGTTATAATAAAACCTTCAATGATTTATATACCTTTTTCCTATTGTTAGTGTTGTTTTTTCTACAAACTTATAAAACGGCGCAAGATAAAATTTGTGAAACTATTTTATCTTTTTATAAATTGACGAACCGTTTGACTGGTTCTTATTCGCGCATATTTAAATTTTATTTTGACAAAAATTTCTGAAAAATTCACTTTAACCGTTAAATTAACGTGTCATAAAACGAAGGGGAACTGTTTACTATCACAAATACGTTTCACTAAATACGCGCCAAATTAGCTTCGTGTAAGGAATCAATATTCGCAGTGATTAAACGTAACAAAAACTAAAAAATACTAAGTAAATAGGATTATAACAGATACATTTACAGTTAATGAATCAGTATACCTGTGTTATATGTAGATACCGGAAAAGAAATAAATAGGACTTTCTACAAAATGAAATACTATCAAAAACATAACTTGTAAAAGAACCGAGTTCAGTTCTTCTTTCGTAAAAAGTTCTGAGATGCATATCGGTTCATTTATTCATTACCTACTTAAGGATTTTTCATCTTAAAATATTACGTTACTTGATTAAGTTTTAATTATTTTTACCTGATTATTGGTAAAGTTTTTTCAGATAATTCTTTTCGTTACAAATGTAATTAGTGGATAATTTATTATAAAATCTTGACGATTATAAGGGCACAAATTTTAATAAAATGTATAAAAGTGTTTCTGTTGATTTCAAATATTGCGTAACTAATATTAAAAACGAACATTTAAAGACTTCATTTAATTGTTTTACTTACTTAATTTTCAATTTTTCAGTTGCGATCTTAAAACTATGCTTGACTGTAAATTACAGGTACCATGATCTGAAATTCATAACTGCATCGTAGTAATACCGTACAAGGTAATTAATGCTTTTCCCATTCTTCGGCCCGATTTTATCTACATAAAAAATTTTAAAAATATATAAACGAAGTTAGTACAAAAAAAAATCGCTAATAGTAATAATTTACACATTTCGAGCTGACCCCTGCGGTTTCGTCTCAGTGACTTTAAAGGTAAATGACTATCAATTATTAAAAAACACGGATATTTCACATAATAAATGTCTAATTTGACATAAACATATATATAACCGGAAGAAATAGCTTTAAGAGAAACGCTCTGTTATGAACTGATTAAAGACGGAGCCAACTCAAAGTAATTTTGTTGAAAAACCCAGCCAGTTACAAAGAAAATGCAGTGTAAGGTCCTGAAAACTTTGCAAACATACTAGGAGCCCATGTTTGTAAGGAGACATTGCGAAATCGTTTGGACACAAACACTACCACACTTAACAGACACACACATGCGTAGCATAGTTAATATGTAAAAGAGTGACGAATCTTTGCATCCATAATACTTAAGCACTAAACGACATCGACAAAGATATCCGTTCCGTATATTTTGTACCAAAAATGTGAGACGGTATGATATTAAAGCATTTCGCTTGGACTGTCAAAACGCGAAATAGTTGCCAGCTTTAGTTTAATACCTAAAATCTTTATTGAAGTATATAATATTTAGAAACACAACAATCACTAGGATATTTGAGAATCACAATATCTCTCCTTGTAAAGTAGTATTTATTATTATTAACATAATATTATTTACGCCCGGAATAAGTTGTAAAAGCAAGAAAGTTGCCATAGAAATAAATTCTATCACAGATATGTATTGAATGACTTGCAGGCAGATGGATGCTTTGCGCTTGGTACCTATTGTATTTAGTGAAAATTCTTTTTCAGAGTCTATTTCGTGCATACATTTAGAGAATTAAAAAACTCTTATTTATTTCGAAAAGTGAGAAACATGCATGCAGCTTATAAATATCGGAAGGTCTCGGTGGGAGTTTTATCAATTCTCATCACGGAAACAAATTTTAAAGGATGTGAAGTCAACAATAAAGAAAGAGTAGACTAATTGGCATATAAACAGTGTTTTGGACTAACCAAAGATAATTTATTCGTTACCTATAACGCAATGAGAAAAATTTAATAAAAATCACCATAGCAACAAGTATAATCGATATTTTTTATTTCACGTCATATCTATGTTTATATGAATGTATTGATATTCATTAAAGTTAGATCGAGTTCCAATAAAACTTATCATCTTTTGATACTTGATTTGAGATCGATATTAATGTATTTTGATTTCTAGAAAATTTAATTTATACCAAAACGTCACAGCTAATACTAGTAATTAAAAAAAAGAAGTTTTCATTTGCTATAACATAGCCATTTCACTTACTTTGAATAACTTTATATATAAAACACAAAATATTAAACAAGAAGCGCTTATAAAGATTTTAATCAATTTTATTTACACTTCATAACGTTTTAATAGCATGATTTATTTCACTACATGTTCCATATGATACAATAGACTATATATAGGGATGAGCAGGCCGGGGAGCGAAGGATTTCATCAAACGTCTTCATCCCACGAGTGGCAAGATGGACTGGCCGAATAAAGCCCGCTTATCTTGCTTCATGTATGTATTGTAATTTGTCTGTATGCGTAACAACTACAGATACACAATGTATGAAAATACCTTCTGGCCGTTATGCGCTCCTGGTACAAAATCCTTCAAAAAAACTTCGTAGAGTAGGTATAGCACAAGCAACGTAGCTGCACCTTATCATCTCGGGTGAAGGACATGCAATTGACAATAACGCGCACATTACGTTCGATTTGTTTTTAGACCAAATCAAATATAATTTATGGTCTGTCTAGATTTGTCTTAATGTAAATAATAAGCACTGGATTTGATAGTGAAATATTAATCGGTTAACATCACATAACTTATTATTTTGCTTTTATTATAATTATATTTTCGAATAGTACGTACTTACTTTCAATACTCACTTAATTTAATTTCGTCACTAAAATAATTGATATTGATATATTTGTTTAAATTATGTTGTGATGCTTCCTTCGGTTAGCGTTGCGTGGTGTAAATTATAAAAGCGTTAGCATTTATTACATTACAATCAGTCAGATGAGCTTGTTTCCAGCATTATACTACTTAATATCCTTATCAAATTACCACCACCGCTTCAGGACACACTCTAGCGGAACTGGGTGGCAGATCGGGATGTAAACCAAGAGGAAGTGGTGAGAGGAGATAAATATCGGTAGATAGGTTACTATTTCCTGGTTTTCCGTGACGTCCGTGAAGTACATTTGAAACATTGGATTAACAAAAAAATTTAATTTTTATATCCGCTTCTTGCGTCTGGTCTCAAAGGTATTATATTCGATGCCTTTTTTTCTAAGCCACAATATAGTAGATATGTCTTCAGTCCACCAAATATTTGCTGAACAAAGGTCGACCAACTCTCAAATAGACATCTATAAGAAAATGACTTTAAAGCTAAATTCAAGTAAATTGAAAATAACGATGATATTAAGTTAATGTGTACGAAGAAAAGCTTGTATAATTTTTTTTATTGTAGGGCGCTTTAAGATGGGTAACGTAGGGCATGCGGCAAAGGAAGG
>DWTD01000029.1:0-11038 GCA_018246115.1 Graphium sarpedon
TTTCCTTATATTTATAAATTCTTTCAGCTCCTGTCTCGAGCTATATGCTAATGGCTTTCAAATATATGCGTAAGATAATATACAGTTAAAAGTGCGATTAAATTATTTTGATCTCAAATTCAGGGAAATCTCTGTGTATATAGTCTTAATGTCAACATATGCCTGTATAAACCCAACAATATCTTAAAAATACATGTCTCAACAGTTAGCATCGAAGTTTTACCACCATTGAGACCCCTATACCCTCAAAGACTAACTTAATGCTTGTGTGTATACGTTGAAACTATCCAACATTAATTATGCCGATACGCATTTTTTATGATCCTAGATCTATTTAATCATTTTCAATCTACACATATATATTGTTTATGTCTGCATTATGTATGTCTGTTTTATTATATAAGATTAGGTTCTTTGAATATTTTACCTATTATAATATCTCTGCACCCAAAGGATAGCAGAAAAATCCCGAATGAGAGTTAAGTCCGCTTTTTGTATGAAAATAAAATTTCCGCATCCTGCAGACGTGCTCATTTTCGATATTCACTTTCACGTATTGCATAGCGACAGCGTACTCAAAAATAAATCTGGCTGTAAAGTAGGCTATGTAAGTAGTTCGTATTAGTAAGCGATGAACAACCAGAGATAACGATGCGTGATTTCCCAGATTGGCCACAGATGTCAAGTGTGCAATCCTTTAGAACGAATCACTTATACTTGTTGTTTTTAATAACCAGACCCAGCCAGTTAAAGAAACGGTATCTATAGAAGCACATAATCTCTTTCCACAAGGTCTTTCGGTCGCAGGTGCTTATTCCTTGGCTTAGAAAAGAAGGGGCAGTCCCGTTTATTTTTAAGTCTCAGTTTTTTTTAAATAACACCAACGTAAAATATGTCTTTAAATATACTACGTCAAAAATACCGATGGAGGGCTGTAAACTTTGTATAATTAGTGAAGCACGTCCCACTACTTATTTTTTAGCCTTTTCAATCTTTCAACTCGGTTTGAATCCGGTTGAGTATGCCATAGGATAAGCGAGGATATGCATTACTGAATTTTAAATGCACGTACCTTATTCATACAAATAATGAAGTTCAGTGCTGTATTATTCGAAAATACATGGATACCATTAATACCAAAGTACAATCAAATGTACTGTAATTCTTAAGATAGTAAGGCTTATGTGACTATATATTTTAACAAGAACATAATTTATGAGGAACGTGTGGCTCTTTTGTTATTAACTTAATACTTAGAACAAAAAAACAATTTTTTTTTAATCGAACAAACAACACAATGTTTTATATATACCCAAAGTTATTTAAAATTCAATTAAGTACTTGGAAAGACGGGGATCGATCTATAGGGGATTTAGAATAAAATTCAATCGAACAGTAAGTTCTGGAAAGGTTAAGGTTTGTAAAAATAAATACAAGCATACTTTAGTTAGGGCTGGTTTCGTATGTGATGTGCTTAAATTATCACCTCCAAACTTAGCAATATGCATATTGAAGCAATATGCTTTAATAAAATTAAAAACCCAGTACAGAAGAGCAAGATTCGACACAAAATAACTTTAATATAAGTATTGCCGTTTACATATACAATATAAATGTTATAATATTAAATACGCATGGTTCTTAGATTGCCAAATGGTTATTACTATCTTCTTCTTTTCCCTCTCCAAATACCACCGAAACCTTAATATTTTCTTACCAGCACAATCTCTGCAACTGTCCTTTACATAATTAACCAAGAATGGCTCCTAAGACTACTCTTTTTCTACTGTACTTACTTGATATCGAAAGATCCTTAAAAGTAATAAGTTAATTTAGAACTACTTTCTTAACCTTAAACATAACCATACACAGACAAGACACGCATCCTCTAATATACGCCTGCACTCTCATACACTCAAAAGTATATACATACACACACGCACGTCCTTAACCACAAAACAATCAATCACAAACACAAATTATATTTGTTACCTTGTTATAGAGGCATAAGGCTCGAGATAATTTTAAAAGGTTTTTTTTTGTTTCAATTGTTTATATAGCTAAATTAATTTATGTGTTCTTTCTTTCTTATATGTTCTGATTATTTTATGAATATTTTTGATTGTCATTAAACTCTGTGTTGGATAAAAGGTACTATGGGATGCCGTCCTCGTGTCCTGTGGCCCGGGCTTTTGATACCCAATACAGGCACCAGTGATGCACAACTGTGTGTTATTATTATAGTGATTGAAGGAGAACATCCCTACTGTAACCATTTTATTGTACGCTATAGGTTGTGGAAAAATTAAACCATTTTTTTCTATTTTCATATATTTTCTCAGGCGACAACGCACACGAGCCTCTTCGGATGTTGCATGTATCCCTAGGCGGTGGAACCACTTAACGCCAGGTGAACCATCTGCTAGTCTGTCAACATTTGCCTTTAAAAAAAATCACGAAGAAATGTTTACGAAGCAAGTTATTACGTGATTGGTGGTTTGATATTTTACGATATTACTCCGGATCACGCTCCATCCGATATGAAGCGAGTCATGTTCCATATGTGATTTTAATGAACATCCGGCCCCTTTCCGATGAAGCCGCGTATCGGAAAATTGCGATGTGGGTTAACTGATGAGAGCGAAATTGAAACTTTATATTAAGAGCATTTTCCGATGGAATTCACTGTACGTACGTACGGCGAGCGAGGAAATTGAAATGTCGTCAATTTCGTATAGTCATTAATGTATTAGGAATATTGAACAGTTATTTATTCTATTAATTATTCAACACTTTAATCGCAAATTATTTAAAATGGCGGACTTAAGTTTAATAGCATAACATACAACTGCAGAGTAAATTCTGAAGATGCGCAGAGATATAATTAAACAAATGAATATTATTATTTTAACTCAGATTCGTATTTTAATTGACATACGTAAATAATGTATATATGCATATATGTATATGAATGTTAACATATTCATATATTTATTTACATATAAATAAATACGTATATCACCGGTGATACAAATAACTTCTATTTATATATTTCAGATGATGTATAAATCGGCCAACAGGTATTTTTTTTAATATGTACTCTTATGCTTTTTTTTGGACATTAGAATTAATCGGTTCAGCCTTTATAGCATGTGACAACATGAAGAGATATCGAAAGGATGGATCAAACGCTAGCTAGTGAAAAGACTATTACTGGATAGTAAATATAATGGATACATTTAGTTATTGGGTATTATTTATCTATTAAAATATAAGTGCTAGAAAATCACAATGTATGAATGACTTAACTCCTTATATAATATTATCATGTATGTTATAGGAATATTATATGTAGCAGAAACAAACATTAGTTACATAGATGATAGAAGATAACTAAAACCCCCCAAAAATTACAATGTAGACAACTGACATAAATGAATTAAAAACATGCTTATAATATTAATACGTTTTAATAAAGAATACCGTCCAACAGTAATGTATAAAGGGATAAGAATGTATTAATTATAAGTATAGGAGTTAATTAATCGATGACTGGTTGGCGCAGTTAAGCCTTTGGAACCGGCGTCGTGGTCGTGGGTTCATTCCCATCCGGAGCAAATATTTGTATGAACCACTATGTTGATTCAAATCTGTGCGTTTGTGTTATGTGTAATTTATAATTCAATACAAGACGCAGATCTTATAATGGAGATAGCGTTTTATTTCAAAACGTGAAAAAAAATACTGCAATGATAACCATCCAGAAATTAATCGTATATTTGGCGCGAATCGCTCATACAAAATTTTTAGGAAAAGTTTTCTTATATGGTCACACAGTCTAAGCTAATGTCCAAATATAGAATTCGTTCAAAGAATCAAGGGGAACAAAATGACGTTTTCGTTCGTAGTCAAAATGCAGCGTCGGAAGAGAGACGTACAAAATATTCGCGCAACAAAACTCGCCGAAATAGCCTGAATAAGCAGCTTTCCGGAGTTCTTAAAAAAGCTTTTTAGAGCACTTATACATAGGTTTATGGGGCAACATTCAGTTTATAAATATGGACGTTTGAATGTCTAGATGTTTATATTTTATCGTTTCTAAAACTGTTCTTGGGATAAGATATGTAATTTGCAATAATTTAATATTACCTTTTTTGAAGCGATATTTGCTTTAATTCGAAAAAAGTTGCGTACAATATAGAACCTAAGTGTATGTTAACACTTAGGTATTATTTTTGGAAAAATTGGGGAAACATCAAATCACATAAGTAAGCGGAGAAAATCTGAATCTAGATTTATATACTTAAGGTATTTTAAGACTTACGCTGAGATAATAAACAAAAGACGTAAGATTTTAATTTTTAAGGATATATTTTCATATACACACTATGAGGCACAAGAATACAGAATTAGCAGGCTTGGAAGGAAGTCTTAATGGACACTACAAGGACATTTACAGCGAAATAATGGACATTATTTCCTTTTACACTTATATGACAAACATAGCACCCTTGTTTTTTACTATTTAAATTACACCGTAATTTGAAAATCTTTATGTTGTGCTGAGAAAGTTATGATAAACTAAACATACATATATGTTAGTTCATTTGGTACAAATTATCACAATAATTTTGTAAGAATATAACAGATGTATAGCATAAGAAACTATTTTATGTTATATTTGTTGATAAAGTTGCGCCAATAGCGAAGTCATAATAATATTTATTTCCTATTATACAAGTTGTTAACGAGTGAAAGGTATATAACGAAACATAACTCAAAATATTCAAACCGAAAATTCTGTTGGTATTTGAAAAATCAACAACTTAAACAACTTTTAAATTTGATAATTGGGTTTTACTTTTTATAATGTTTCAATTTATTAAACATTAATTTACACCATCCAGTCGTACGAGGTCTATAAAAATTGTTTGGATATCTTTCCATTCTGTTTAATTAAATCAGTCTTATCACATACCCTTTGCTGGGGTAGATTACGTATTTAATCCATTTTTATTTTTATAATATTTCATGTCATCATTCCTAATTTTACAATGTATACCTCTTGATTTGTTTTTAAATTATTGACGGCGAATTTGAATAAGCTACAAGATTTCTAGTTTCCAAAATGACGAGTTCAAAAAGTAAGTGAACGTGGAAAGAAACCTTTTTAGTTTTTGACGAATACGTATCGTTATGAATAGCCGATTGGAATATTATTCGGAGGCTAGAAATCCCGTCCCAGGAACAGGGACGTAGAGAATCCCCGTAATCCGAGGGGGTGATAAATGCGGGGGAGTAGTGCTGAATAATAAAAGTACCCATTCTCGCCGGATCTACCTACACGTTTTGTGTTACACGCTAACTTTTACCTTTCACTTCGGACGTGTGGTGTATATGAAGGAGATATAATATGATAGGAAATTTCAATACTTTTTCTTTCATGGAAACGTGTAAGAAAAAAATTATTATTAATATATAAATCTAGCTTCGCTTTATCATATTAGAACAGACTTTTGAGAACCTTGAGCATAATCAAGTTAAAGAAATGTTTAATTGTTAAAAATAAGTAAAATATTGTCAACCTTAAAGCCTTAATTACCAAAATTTTATTCAAAATTAACTATAAAAATCTGTTTTAATATTTAAAGTGATTAAAAGGGTGATTGATTGATAATACCAATCGTTTTTCTAAAGAAAACTTCAGGAAAATCTTTGTATCATGACGTTTATTTTATCCCGGAAAATAAAATCGCTTTGTCTAATAATTCCATCTGTATTTTTCTTTTTTCTTTAAAATCACACAAAGAGCAATTTGTAGAAGAGTCTTAATATGTTTTATTACTCGAAAATATGGTTAGCTGACGCAGTACTGTGGCATTAGGTTTGGAGTACCGGTCATGGGTTCGATTGCGGAACAATTGTATGAGTAACCTATAATTGTTACTGATCTGTATATTTGAGAGTTAAATCTTTAAGATTATTAGTACGATACTTGTCATGACTTGAGATCGTAGTCTGTAAATATCAGATGTACGACAAAACCAGTGCCTCGAGTAATCTTCGAATGAGATCCTAATGAAAAAGCGAATGTCTTTCCCGTCAAAAGAAAGTCTTCCATTCCGAGCGGCACAAAGGCAAGGCTTCATATGTTGATTTTATAGCAGAGCGTGGAAACTAACTGGAGCATGCCCCTGTCACACATTCATCTTTGTGACACATCCCGAATTAAAGTCGGCAGCCTGTTTCTAGAACAAAGATTTATGACGCAAAATAATTTCAAGCAAATAAAAGCCCGTAGTATTTTGTTCGAAATAAAATAGTTTTTCTCTAACTTAAGTGCTATATAGTTTGCCGGTTTTCTGACAAGAAAAACATAATTGGTATTTTTGTGAAATTTAATTTGATTCGCGAAGTCTTCGAAGACGCTTGCACTGATTTATGAGTTTCTTTTTTTGTGTGATAAAAAGTGAATTTGGCCTTGATGTTGGAGTTCAGGAGGAATCATCGGAACGTTAAATTAAGTTTGTACATTTGTAGAGATTTTGAATTATAACTTTTTGTATTTACGACAATATCGGATATTGTTGAATGAAACTAATTAACGAATATAATCCCGCTGCAAAGGGTTCAAAAGTCAGCTGAATAATTAAACAAAATATAACGCGATCAAAATCGTAAATAAGTTTCACTGTATAAGATATTGATATACTTTTGTGGGAGATGGTACTGGTTACTTTATACATATTGACAATAATTATTTTACCATCTCAGAAGACAAAATACTTATTCTTCTTTTATTAATAAATTAGTTCTGTTTTCGTGAATGAGCAAAAATTTTTAAAATCTTTTAAGAAGTTGCAGGTAAGCTAAGATTTAAGAAAATATCTCTAGTTTCCAACAATTCACAACTAGGTTTGCGTGCCGAACTGCAGTAAAAACTGCAACACTACCCCGTCTGTTCTATGGAAGAACAAAACGGTTATTTGTTACCGGCGGAATGGTTTAGCGGAAGCTTTTAGCCATAAATAACCGGGAGCATTCACGTGTACGTGTGATTCATTGGTCGATAAGTCTTTGGAAGGAAAAAATTCTTGGTAAATCGAGTGAACGCCGCCTCTACGGAGGCTACTGTAGAAGCAAGGTTATCTGCCTGTGAAATTGTGTGTTACTCGAATCAGCCGGTTGTGAATGGTTTACGATAATTTTTTTTTCAAATAGAGTATAGTTGGTGGAGATTTTTTTTTGATTTCCAATTCCGTCCCTATATTAGACTTTGTATGATTTTGTTTTACATTGTTATTACGTCATGAATTCAATAATAATTTAGTCATAGTCAGGAAGTCGTTCGAAGGGTGTCAGCATAATGCCAGCGTTGGCCCAGGTCAACATAATGGTCAGCTGAAGCCTTATCGGTCCAGCATCGTAATGTAAATTAAGAACATTATGTATTATATTGTTACAGCTGTGTTAAATCCATCCAAGGCGTCACCGTATTTAAAAAAAATATTTTGTTATCTTGAAGACTTAGCTGTTGTCAATATTACTTTATATCTTGTACACACTTATTATTGCTGGATTGATTAAATGGGCTATTACTATTACTATTACAATGTAATAGTGTCACACACTTCTATGAGATTTTTTTTTAAATATGGATATTTTTTTTTAATTATTCATCCGGTTTCGAACCCTTTACAGTGTCCATAGTCACGGACTATAAACGCTGTAAGGAGTTCTGAGATGGCGGACGTCTTAGTGTCATTACTAAAAGGAGGTTATCTATCTGCAAAACTGGGCGTTACTTGAGTCTCCAGTGTTTAATAAATTATTGTAATATCTCTAACAAATGGAGTATAGATGAAGGCAATAATACAGTTATGAATTGATGGACTTAAGAAATCAATGAAATGATTTACTGTTTTGTTTCTTTGATGAAAAGTTGTAATCAGTATTTTTCACATTCTTTTCTTTTTTTCTAAAACGCTGTCCTTAATATAAGAGCGTTTTACAATAAGGTTGTGTATGAATGGCACATAAACAATCACCCAGATCTGAAAATAAACACATCAACATCTATAAATCAAACAAATATTTGTACTGGCAGGAAATCGAACCCACGTCGCGTCTAACTTTTTAGCAACTGCGTTGTAGAAATAGAGTAACATTTCGCAAACAAAAGTCTGCCCACTTACCTAATGATAAACCAAGCAAGGACTATTTCATACCTACAATATGCGAAGTGCTTATATGATCGTTTATACTGTCTGTACGCCTGTTACAGGAAAGTTTCTTTCATAGATCAATTTTCTTTACGTATAGCATTTTATGTAAAACAATCTCAGAGCACGACTTTACATCTGCCTTGTCTAGCTTGTTTAAATACAAAAGAATGTCAACAAAATCAACTAGCGAAGAAATAAATAAATAACATAGCATAAACAAGGTAGACTGAACAAATTCAATCTATTGCTGTACTTGGATGGAGATATACAAGAGAGCAATCAGCTTAGTTCATATCCGTGGAACGATCCTAACAAAACAATAAAAAGGGGAATCGAGTTACGTATTTCCTCGCGGAAATACTAGCCGAGTGTTTTTCAAAAAGTAAAGTAAAGGAAACGACTCGCTCTAACCTGTGTTCCAATTAAAAATGACAAGATAATAAGCAACGACAACTTACTTATAAAAGTTTTAAAAAAGTACCAAAAACGTTTCTTTCTTAAGAATAGGCAGTCGTTTATCGCTTCTGAACGAATTTTGCTACTTTTTAGCGACTTCACATAATTTATTTGTGTTAAGTTTCTAGGAATCACTCGACCAAGATATTATTAGATAAAAATATCTTACTAGAGCGAATCCTAATTCATTGAATCTGATACTTGGGTGAAATTGATTTAGGACTAGTCTCCGTACAACTTACAGCTACGGCTTCTTTCAAACCTGTGTTGACCTTAAAAAAATATATTTAACATCGTCGCAACACAATGAAAAGATATTACTAACAGAAAGGGCGACATCATTGAAAGATAAAAAACGAGACCTTTACAAAATTCACAGAGTAAATTTCTCAGGCTATGAATAACCTTTGTTAGCGTATTTTTCTTGTCATTTGGGTATCACGATCAGGAGTCATTGTGTTCTATGTACCGCATATTCTTTGTTTGTGATGAATATAAAAATATATTTTTAATTGTAAAATAAAAACTAGGCTACGTTCACGCAGTGCCATTGTAAACAGATGTTATGTAAGTAACGCTATGTTGATGAGTACAGAGTTATATGTTGTCAGGATTACTAACTTACTTTTGGAATTTTAGCATAAAAAAAGTATTTTTGTTTCATACGTTTGCATTTCGTCGTACGTTCGATAAATTTCTAGTTGTAATAGAGAAGATTTCATTAACATTTTCTTTGAGATAGAAACTTTTTAAAATAAAACTAATTGCGTGTGAAGTATTCACGAAATAACATAATTAATATATTGTTACCCTATTCTAATAAGCCTACCGTATTGAAAAACTTTAAAAAAATATTTGTTTATAAAATACCACCGCTTTTCGATTTTGTTTGAAATTTTTCCTTTTTCATTATAAAACTTTGATAAGTCATCTTTACTTATTCCATTTTCAAAGATCTGACATCTCCACCTTGAAAATGTTTGAGATATTTATACAGGTAAATACGTCTGCGAAATGTTTGGTATAATACTTGGGAACACGGAACACCTCTAACGTAATAGTGTCATTTCATGTCACGCTACGCTGTTGAGAATGTCACGCGAGAATCGTTCGTCTAAGATAATGTTCACCTGCGTCTACGTCGTAGCTATTCGCGTAGCTAGTACGTATAAAGGACAAATAAACTTGAAATTGCAATGTTATATGTCATGTTAGACTTAATCATTTGGCGTTTAGTATAATTGTACATTTGAGTATATTTATAATTAGCGGACATACGAACATATTTGTTATATTTCACCAATAATTTATTTCCAACAAAAATAAACCAAACCAAACATTGTACAAAATGTTATCGAAAACAAATTTTCGATTGGAGTTTCCAGGTAAACTTTTATCTTTTACCGTCAGTGTATTGTACTAACTGGATTGCTAAAGGCAAATCAAATTTCAGAAACATGATGTACAATCAATTCGTTGTATATATTAAAATACCAAATAATAAAACCTGTAGCGTTGTGTAAAAATTAATAATGTAGTATCAAATTCCCTCAACTCCCATCCCTTCAACTGCCACGTGAAGGAATAGAGTTTATATATTTCAACATTTGCAAATGATATGTAGTCACAATAACCTGAATTCATTGTTGTATATACGTACATTATAGTTGAATGTACGTAAGGGGGTATATATATTTATGTAGGCATTAGTTTTTTTATTTAATTTAATATCTACTTAGATTGCACCTACTACATTTTCTCACCACGCGGCCGGTTGACATAAAAAATAAACAGTCTGAGGAAAATATTTGAATCTTCAATTACATTGTTTTTATTATGAACCCTTTTTAGTCATGACCTTTTAAAATAGGTATCACGTCAAAAAATAATGTAAATTACGCTGACAGCTAAGTCTGACGCTCTAATCATCATCACGAAAGATATTAAATATTTTCCCAAATGAAAACGCTTTTACGTTTACTTAGCACCGTGGCGAATAAGATGATTTGCCTCCCTGTTAATACCGTTAAAGGTGTCACCCTGGTCGTTTCAAAGAATTATTGTCTGGGGAAATTGTCTATTAGCGGCAACGTAGGCAGAGAATTATTAGGTATTAGGTATAGCTTTTAAAAGGAAATGAAATACTTGCTTTGTTACGTCTTATTGCATAAAAATAATTGTACGTTCGCAATGAAGGTACCTTGCCTGCTTGTAAAGGCAAATTCGGCTTTGAAGAGCGGCAAAAAACGCAGCAGTTGTTCTTTTTAAAATAAAATAATCTTGCAATTTGGGAATATATTTTTGTTTTAAAGCTATTCTAGGAACAACGATCGACTGTGTGATAATGAGTATATATA
>DWTD01000030.1:0-10949 GCA_018246115.1 Graphium sarpedon
ACTCGGAAGGGACCAACATCACTGGCCTTGGGTTAGTGCCCTAGTCAGCGTTGGTCCACGACCAGGCCGTTCAGTGCTCACGGGTAGTTTTAATTAGTTGTAGCACACACCTGAATTGCACATTAAGATCGGCAATCAGACGCACTAGGGCTACACCAGTAGGCACGCATCCTCTCCGCCTATACCCGGCTGGGAGGGAATCACACACCCCGGCATCCCACCGGATAAAATAATTAATAAAATCCGCGTAAAAGTAGTGTACCTAATTTTTGGCAAAAATTTTCGTAAAAAATAATTTTGCTTAGTCTTAAGTAAAATTCGTGCTTAAGACTTTTGATTAATTAATTTTACTTAAAGAATTGTACAGAAATTAAAACCGTCGCGAAATTCCGCAAATTCTAATCGCCCGAACGTCCGTTGGAGTTCGTGGAATTCCAGCGGGCCGGCCGGCCGTTACATTCCGATCGTCCCCGCCCGTCCCCCTCTCCCTCGCCCCGCAGCCGCATTCCAACGCGGCGTTGCTACCTGGCCGGGCATAAAAATACTTTACGGTGTTTTTACACTCGGTGCCTGGACCGGCCGGGTGGGAATAGTAGTCGAACGCCAATTTATAAGTTCATAGTTGCGTCATTTGATTTTGAAAAACAAATTTTTGTTTTTTAATATTATTTTGCACAGCTTACAGAGCTTGCTTATAGCGCCCAAAAAATAGTTTTTACCGCAAAAAATCGTGGATTGTTATCTCCCTTCCGGAGATATAATAAAATAATTTTAATTTCCTTTAAATTCCAGTGAAATTCTTATCTTTTTTCTTGCTTAATAAATATGGAGATCCAACCGCCCCTTCATGAAATCCTTTCCGCCATCAAGACCCTCCTTGTAGCCAACAATGTTGACGTCAATGTGGTCCAAACCTTGAGTGATGCAGTCACTCAAGCCCTCCAAACCTCCGTCAGGCCCTCTTCAAGGGCTTTATCTGACATTGCCACTACCTCGTTCAATTTAGACAGGGACTGTGACTCTCCAAGTTCGGTACCCGCTACTCCTGACGATGGATTCACCACCGTCGGGAAAAATAAAAAGCGCGCTTCAGTCTCTCCCACCCAACCCCCCCAACCAACCTTGGCCTCTAAAAAAGGCCAAACCCCGGCAGACAATCCGAAAGCTCGGTCTCCTTCCCCATCCCTCCCCTCCCCTCCCCCTCCCCTCATCCCATCGCTCATGGCGACACCTGTCCCTCGTCCCCTCTCTTTCTCACAAGCAGCCGTCCCATCGACGTCCGCTGCACTTCCCCCCCCTATCCCCCGACCCGCGCTTCCTAATCCCAGCTATAAGCGTCCACCACCTATCTTCATACAAGATAAGGCAGAATGGCCCAGGGTTGCCTCTGCCATGTTTAATAAATATAGGCACACCGCTTCCCCGACCCCCAACGCTATAAGAGTCCAGCTCGAAAAATCGAATGATTTTATAGCAGTCACCAAACGTCTTAGAGATGTCAATATCCCGTTCTATATATATTCTTTGGGGGAAGACCCCGTATTACGTGTGGTCATAAAACGCCTCCCACGGGAAATCTCCGTGGATCTGATTAAGGAAGATCTAACAGCCCAAAACCTCCCAGTCCACGCGGTTTATCGTATGAAGATCGGGCGCACAAAAAAGCCCCTTGACATGGTCCAGGTTCATCTGGACCTCACCCCCGAAGGCAAGCGCGTCTTTGACGTGCAAGCCGTTTGCGGCTACACAGACCTTATAATTGAACCTGCCCGCAAAGTCCTACCTCTGTCTTGCAGGAGACAACCTCCACCACCCCCACCCACCAGCACATCATTCCCCCCCCAGCGGACACAGCCTGCCCAAGCGCCGGCCCCACCCACGCCTGCTTTTACCCGCCCCACGCCCACGACTGAAGGGCACGACCCATACGCGTCTTTAACCAGAATTACGCGCACTCTGGACATGAATGAACTCTTTACTTTCGTAAGAGAGTACAAGCTGGCCTCCGGTAGCGTGGGCACTCGCCTGGCACTGGTTCTTAAGTACGGCCACATAATCACTGCCCTCCAAACTCTCTGAAGAGCTTTCCTCTAAAGGCTCAAATAATAACAACGCCAAGGATGCTGAAAACAAAAAAACTCTCGCTCATCTCACACACTAACCGCACTCGCCGGCGAGTGTTGCAAACCTACACCAGATACTGCCGAAAAGCCGGCATGTTTTCACCGACTAAGGATAGGAGCGTTGCTGGAGTTTCTTCCGCCACTTCTTCTCCCAGCGCTAACGCTTTCCGAAGTGGTAGTAACGTTAGATCTAGTAATACCCCCAGTCAGGCTATAGCTACCGATCGAGCCGAGGTCCGGCTCTCTGAGGCACCCTCGAATCGGAATGCTAAACGCGAATGAAGTGGCAGCCCAAGACGAGGACCCCTCTCGGGGACCCTTGTGCCAGACCACTGTATGGAGAGCCAGCCCAAGCGCCCTAAGAGCTAGGCGGTCTCCCAATCCGGTTAAAAATTAAACGATGACAGCGCGAGCCGTGGCTCCCTAGGGAACCCTCGAGCTTGCCATCCCAAAAAATCCTAAAAATAATCCGAATCCAAAAAAAAAAAAATATATATATATAAGGGGTCAGGCGGGCACCTTCGGCGTTGCCGAAGGAGCCCGCTGTCCGGAGTCATTCTGAATCTGTAAAGGCCCGCGAGGCTAACAGTGTAAAACTCCTTCCCTAAAAAAAAACAATAAAAAAAAACCGGAGGACACTCGAACAGTCGCTCGCAGCACTTGGTCCGAACGCACGTTCGCCAAATTGCTCTCGAGACTTATTCCTATCTCGTTATTTTCATTGCTATACGAGTATCTGCTTTTCATGTAATTGTGTTGGACTTTATTGATTTCATTAATTTTAATGTACTGTAATTATGGGCGCTGTAATGCCTGCACATAAATTTATTTGTATTATTTTTCGGAATTTATTCTTATATTTCGACTAGCTGGTTTGAGCATAAAATAAATATTTTTTAAATAAACTACTTATAATGATACATAATTTTTACTAGAATAAATAATATATAAATACTTAATTAAATATAACCCAGCCAACTGAAAGCCCTCGGCAGGGGAGACCAAACGGTCGAGTGTTAGGACGAAAGAGTGAGAAACCGCCGGACGATACTAGCGGTATCGAGGAGCACCGCCTTCTGCATTTGAGCTAGAACCGGCCCTTCTCGGAGTCCCAGTCGCCTCAGATGTTTTGAGGGGCTAATTGGGATTAATCTATACCCAGATACGACTATTGGGATAATTTCGTTCGCCACCCGACCCCACATGTCGGTTACCTCGTGACGAGTCCAGGAGATGACATGCCGAAGTGACTCCCCTGGCTGTCAACATGCTTGACAGATGTCAAGGGTGCCGTCCTTCAGAATGTATCTTCCATAGTTGTTGGTATTAATAACCTGATCTTGTATTGCACATTCAAAACCCGTGGTTTCCCCGAAGAGGTCACCGAAACGCAGCCAGTTTATTGCGGCTTTGGTGTCTACAAAAGGCTCGTGTAGAGCTTTGTGAAATGCTGCTCTATTCTGTGTAGAGGAGGCCTTTGCCCATCAATGGGACATAAAAAGGCGGTCACTGGACTACTTTAATACTACTATTTGTACGTCTAAATCTACACTATTAAAATATTTAGTATTTTAAAGTCATCTTTATAAATATCTTGTACAACTTTTTCTTTTTTTCTGTAAACCTTTTTTCATTACCACTACTTTTGCTACCAGAACCAAACTGCACATATCTCCACGCAAACATGTCTCACTTCAACTTTCTTTAATGCCACAGTTTAGAATGAATATCAGACACTGCACTGAATATTTTTCATTTTCGTCAACAATGAATTTGGTCTATGTTCTTCTAATTGAACTTATCTAAACAAACATTATATAGAGAAGTAATTTGTAGTTTTGTATGTTTGTAACAATTATTTCACTCAAAAATTACTGAGGCGATTTCAAAATTTCTTTTACCGCTGGAAAAAAAAGCTACGCTATCGCCGAAGAATATAAGATATATTTCGAAAAACTAGGGGGATCCTTATAAAAACTTCCACAACCACTTGGGTTACCCAAGGTGTGGAAAAATAGCTGAAATTTTCTATCATTGAGTGAGTTGATGCAACAAAATAATACATATACTAATTTGTAGAACGCCTTATCTATTGGATAAAGAGGCATGTTTGCCGGTATGTCCTTTATAGAATCGTAAACTATGCATTTGATCATATGATGATTTTAGTAGACGTGTTGTGCATAAGCCCAAGAAGGTTTCTGAGCTGGTACGAACAAGTTTCGACAGATGTCGCCACTGTAATGACCAAGTAGGTCGTGCTGCTGTCGTCATATCGCTTTAAGCTTTTTCAAGACAACGTCTGCCGGGACTGCCAGAAGCTCTCGGCAGGGGTGATGAAATGGCCGAGGGTTAGGACGCAAGGGAGAGAAACCAGCAGACGATACGGGCGGTATCGAGGAGCACCGCCTTCTGCATTTGAGCTAGAAGCGGCCCGTCTCGGAGTCCCAGTCACCTCAGATATTGTGAGAGCCTGACTGCGATTAACCCTTCGCAGATACGATAATAGGGATAATTTCAGCCGACAACCGACCCCACATGTCGGTCACCTCGAGAGCCACGTCCAGATATTGCCGTTTCTTTTCCGGTTACCCAACACGGTATAGAAATTGCACATTTCGATATCGTGTGGAGGGAACCCACTCCACCCCTCACCCTGTCCGGAGTACCACAAGGGTCGGTACTTGAGCCATCTCTTTTCTCTCGTCACACCAATGAAATGCCAAGTGCTGAAAATGTAAAGATTGCCGACGACACCTGCCTTTATGCTTCTGATGCCAAACAACGTCTCCAGAACGCAGCCACCATCTATGGTGAGTGGTTCCGGAAATGGCGAATAGAAATTAACCCCACTTAAGGTGCAGCCTTATACTTCCGCCGACGCCGCCCTGCCTTCCGACTCGAAAGTACCTATCCCTTTATTATGGACGACGATGAATCACTAAGAAATAAGTACTAATCGGTAAGTGTTCTAAAAATACTTCTGAAATTTCGTTATAATTAAATGGAATAAATAATTTATGTAGATAAGAATTGTAACATTAAAACAAACAGAATTATTCCAATAGTAACAGCTCTCTTAAATTTTAATAAAGGTTATTCGCGATTTGAAGTTCATACGATCAATGTTGACGTTCAGTCTATTACCATGACATCTACTGACCGAACGATAAACAATCATAACCCAAAATATTACTATTTTTCGTCAATCTGCAGAGTACTGAATGATCGTGATTTGTCCAGTACAGATCTGTTGGCTGTTGGTTCTGTGATGGCAGATTATATCCGAGCATAGATTATAAAAAAGGAAGATATTGTATTTTTCTGAAGCAGTGTAGCGATTGTTTTTAAATTTTTAATACCCATTCTGAATTGTCGCTTCAATAATTGTATACTTTCTCATCTTTATGAAATAAACTAATTACATAAATTCGTATATTGCAGCACTAATGGTTTAAATATTTATAACTTGCATAAGAAAAATTTCCTTTGTTTTGAGTTCAAGTAATATTTATAAATGTGAAACATTACGCAAATACTATGATAAGACTTTGGATCGGTTTCAATTAGCTGAGAATTATCCGAGACTTCTGGTAATAACCACTTGTTGACAGAATTAATTCGCCGGTAACGTAAGTTTTCAAACAAATAAAATCCATTTATACCTAAGACTCAGCACGTACCGTATATAAATTAATATGGTTCTAACCGGCCTCATCACGAGTCACCACTATATATGTAAGGCCGGTTTTATAACTAATCCGTTTAAAACCGAAATAGACTAGAATTGAAAGTGCGAATTATTGAAGGCATCGACATCGCACCAGTTTTGTCACTCTTGCATGTTCGTGTGCTCGGTTCTTTTATCGTTGTTTTAAACCATTGCGTATTAAGACTATTCACTACTACTATTCACACCAAAATTTAACGATTTACAAATTATAGATCTTTGTAAATAAAGACTTTCAGAATGACGGTGAATATGTCTATGAAGAACACAAAATGGCTGTTTCCACAGCAAAAGCCGTCGCAATACCAGCTACACAGAGAGGACATTCCTTTTTGTCGGAATCCAGTTATAACAATTCAATTGCTTTAGAATGAGCAGAAACATTAAACATCCTTAATCCCATCCAAAAACATTTTGCTAAAAAAGCAATAAATGACGTCTTGTTTGAAGCGCAGCGTGGGACTTTGAATAGGTATTCCGTAAAAATAAATGAAACTTTAAATACAAATGTAAATAAGGAAATGAGTGAACAAACATCTGAAGAAATAATTAGTAAAATCGAGAAATGAAAGCACAACCTATAAGAAACTTTATGAGGTGGTAATAAAAGTAATAATACTTAAATCGAGATGTTTTAATTTAACTTTATCGGGACAACTACATTTGACATATCAAGTCTTGTCCATAAAACTATTAAGACGCAAGTTAACTTCAACTTTGTAAGGTACCGAATAATGTAACATACTTAATTCCGAGCTTCACATAACCAATTCTTTTACAATTTGAAGATGGACCTTTCCCATGGAAGAAAATTAATTATTTGTATTAAAATCAACTAAATCAAATAAAAATTGTAATAATATTCGTGATCGATAATTTTCTACAACTTTAAATAAACAGAAAAAAGTTTAAAAGACTGTATATCATAGTATAGGGTCAGGCTTATAGTGGAATTAAAAACAAACACCATTATTTTGTGTCAATCTGTCATTAAATGAAAATATAAAAATATTCCTATATTTCGAACATGTTTAAAAAAGAAATTAAATACACATTTTAAATGAAGTTATTTTATTGATAAGACTTTGGCAATCTTAAAACCAAAGGCAACATCATCTGCAGTTAAGGCAATTTATCTGTGCTAAAAGTAAATAAATTAATTACCTATTAAGTTTAATGAGCGAATTACATCTCTTATTGCCAACAAGTCGTTAGTATTTTCGCAAGTTACGCCTTCAAATTTTATTGGTATTCTACCTCATAATTATCTGAATACTTCTATGGTTAGTTACATTAGTGTGCATAGTCTTGTATTAATTTATCTAAAATAAGATCATGTAAATAACACCTTTTCTAATATTACTAGTTATTCTTATGTAAGCCAATTAATAATGACAATATTTTATGATGATCATTACAAACAACGCCTCAGATCTCAAGTTACAATCTCTTTTAAATTTAAGACCAAACATTTTAATTCGCTGCCAATTTCGACATCATAACAGAAACAAGTAACAGTAAATCTCTTCCATACCATAACAACCTATTAAATGCATGTTTATATCAGGACGAGTGGCCCAAAATTAGATTTATCAGACATTACAAAGATCATTTGCATTGCACATCAGTCAATCATAAATTATAACCGCTGGCTCATAAAATAAATTCAGCCGCATAATCCAAGAGTCTTCCAATAAAACATACAGAATAAGAAAGAAATCAGTCGAGAAATAATACTCCAAATAGAAAGGAATGTACTTAGATATGACACAGCCTCAGCTAATTATTAATTGCTGAACATTAAAATTGGGACATTAACATATAAATAACATGAATTTACAGTGTATACATATTATATGTTTCGTTGAGACAATGTTTTATAGGAACTTTATATATGACAGCCGTTCATTACTGATTTTCGGGCCACTGTTTCCATATTCCTTCCGCCTACAACATGTCTATGACGACTTATTGGCTGTGAAATACTAAGCACTTCTTAATGTCAATTATTGTAAAGCGATATAATTTCGAGTTTAATATACAAAGAGCACTATGATACGCATAAAAATATATAATTATAGATCTTCAATATTCATCCTCTTCAGGTGGATGAGGGTTGTCACCATCTATCTCCTCTGGAGGCGCGAATCCGTCCTTAAAAATATATGAACACAATTTGATTGAAATTTGGAAGAAGGTTAAGAGCATATAAGGTAATGAGAGGTGAGATATCCACCTTGACCGCAATATCACATAAAAGGTATTGTTCAAGGTGCTCTGCCTGGTACATTATCTTTTATTCAAAATGTATTTGATGTGTTTATAATTTTTACTTAACATTTCTTCTCTTAATTAAAACATTTTTATTGTTAATAAAATGAAAGTAAAGTATTTTTTTCCTTGTGTTACAAGGGCGCTTTACAAACATAAATTGCACCAATACAAACACCCAGATTCGAACACAAATATTTGTAGATCATACAAATATTTGCTCCGGGCGGGAATCGAACCCGCGACTAGCACTGCCGCAGCCACTTTCTTAGCAATTGCCCCAACCGGCCATCCAATTAAAAGTACAGTTATTATAATTATTTAATTCATAGAATAGTGGGAAATATTCTGGAATTTGAAAAACAATTCTTGAAGTTTCAAATGTATGTTTTCAATGACTGTTTTAAATCTGCACTTAGAAGACAATAATATTTTAACTTAGCTTGAGAACAATGATATATATTTCACTTAAATACCATATAAATATACATAAAATGATTACCTCAGTTGCATATAAGATATCCAGAACCTTCTGAATAATTGGAGCATTTTGTTGTTCTTCCATCTCTTGACAGATAACCTCTATATCCCGTAGTTTCCAAAGTAGAATTCTCTTTCCTTTTCTAGGCTGTCTACTGTTGCTTTTAATTCATTTAACCGAGAACATTGCAACAAACGAAATCAGTGAAATAATACTTATGCAAATAATAAAAAAATAAGAAATACTGTTTGTATATAGCTTTCGAGTCTCTCTTAGAGCTTTGGTTCAATCTTGCCAGGTTTACTGGAGGAGACCGTATTGCCCTGTTGGTCTTTCCAACTATAGAAACGAAACATTACTATTAATAAAGAGCATCGTGAAACATCTGTTAACTTTAATTGATTACATATTCATATTTAGATTTTATAATTGTCTAAATATGTCTGTATAAATTCATATATATTATGAATGAATACAAGTATCTCTTGAACAAGGCAATAAACATGAGATATTCTAAAGTTATTGATCCATCTATGCCACAGCATATGTCGCAGAAAGGCTTCTCTATGACAATAGTTACATGTACATAAAACTATGGCTTTGTTTTTCAACATCATTAATCATGGTACATATATCTAGCAAAAGCATATAGTAACAGACAAAATAGTTTAATAAGAAATTATTGCCAATATACATTGATATATAAAAACCCAATATCTACAATGTCTGAATCATGAGTGTTTAAAACTAAAGGCACATTACCAAATTGTGCGCTTATGTGCAATGTCCCACCAGCAAACTATAATTATTTTTTGGACTAAATTTTTAATAAGTTTAGCTTGAATTTGCAAAAAATATGTGTTAGAGTCACAATTTAGACATTTAGGTACAAATGGATTGTTTATTTTGTTTAAGACTTTGTATCTTGGGCTTTCACTATATCAATGCGACTAAATCACAATTAATTAAATAAATAGATATAATGGTTAGTGTATGGTTTTGGATGACATGGATCTATTGGGCAAATGATTATGATTGCAACTTAACATAAAAAAAATTAAGCAAACATAGCATTGAGCAATAAGTGCGGGTGCAAAGGTTTGGTTATAGTAAGACTGGATTTGCTGCACAGATGTTATATCAATTTATATATTAAGAATAATAAAAAATTATACTGAAGCAATGGTTCAATTATTAATCAATTTAATAGATGTTGTTTATTGAAAGCAGCTGATAATTGAAAGCAAACAAGGCTTTAGATAAGTAACAAAGAAATAGGTATAGTACTGGTTTGGGGTCTAGCGGCGACTTTAGCGACGGGCGTGGGCGCTTTCTTAACGGGCGCGGCCCTAGGCGCCGCGGCGCCTCCGTGGCCCATAGGCAAGCCTTCGCGTTGCGCTACGGCGTCATATTCAGTGCCCCCGTAGTTGGCATCGAAAAACTTCTTGAACCATTGCAAGAACTCAAAGTTGTCCTGAAAACGACCCTTCACCAGTTTGTCAATGGGCACTATCTACAAAAGAGAGAGAAAAAACAAAAGGTCAAAACAAAATCGATGTACATGATGAGTGCTGGTATGTGAAGGGGCATGTGTTTTGTTGCCACGCTCTGGTTGTATGTATAATTTACAACTCATGCTAGGATATTGTGGTACTGCATGATTATCTCTAAATGACAATTGGCGCTTAGATGCAGTGATGCATACTGCCAGAGCTGTGGAGGGGCGCAGCTTTACGGGCTCGGGGTGGAGCAGGCGCAGTGCCACATAGCAGTACGCCACTGTCGCATGCACCCGAGCCGATAGTGAAGCCTCCGCGTGCCTCAAACGCGTCGTATTCCCGACCATCGTAATTTGCATCAAAAAACTTTTTAAACCACTGTAAAAACTCAAAATTGTCTTGAAACCTCCCCTTAATTAACTTGTCCACTGGTATTACCTATAAAATGTTATATCATATTGCTGCATTAACAAGAACATTTATCATCTAAATAAACTGTTTCTACAATTATGTTCATATTTAAAATCTATATTAATAAAGCATAAGTTTGTATCCAAAATAAAAAATAAAATGTTAATTAAGTAATTGTACTGTTTATTTAACGATATTGGTGAAGTCAATCTAATATTCAAGGAACTTAATAAAAACAGGATGTTTACATACAAGCTTAAATGAACAGGAAAATTAATGCACTAAAAATAAACATAAGCATTTCAAGGGTCACAATATAAAATGAAATTCTGTAATAGTGACAATTAAATTTAAGTACAAATACCATTTTTTTTTTTTTATTTCTGATAGACAAACTTTACAGTTATACAGGAATAGCATATCAATTCATATAC
>DWTD01000031.1:0-10917 GCA_018246115.1 Graphium sarpedon
TGAGATCGCCGGCTAGGATTACAGAGCTACCTAGGGAGAATAGCGCTTCTAGGTCGGAACGCAAGATAAGTGCGCTGTGTTGGGAACTGACGTAAATTAACTACGAGATGTAAGTTCTGACAATGAGGTGTTGCAATAGAAAATGCCAAAACTGTTCGCGCGCCTGCTTTTTCAAAGCTTTGTTAATATCCAAGAACTGTGTTCTTGAAGAATTTCACACACACATTCTGTAATGCAAATTTATGATTTCAAGATCGAGACGGGTTTCAGATTCTCGCTATACTAAAACTACTTAATATATAACAAGTTACAAAAATGAATACATACACGGTATTTTGATGGTGAAATATATTGATAACTAATGACGTCTCTGTCTGAACATTTTGTCATTCTGTTGCAACAGCGAATGAAACGTAGGCCATTGCAGTGGCTGAACGGGGAACCAAGCAAGGCCGCATATTTCCGTGTGTTGTTGGTGAGCGATTGCAGAGTGTGAGAGAGATATGTGCAAAAGCCTCGAGCTTTATGCCACAATTAAATGCGTCACAAATCACGTCTCTGGTGCGCAGGGTGCGAGCTAGTTCCAACAGCATACTGGCCGTGATAGCCAACAGGGCTGACTGTTACTGACTGCAATATGCTGTATGTGCTGGTAAATAGTTCATTTCATTCAATAAATACTAATATAAGGCAATAAGTGTATCCTACTAAGAATATATGAGATCTTTTCCTTCAAATAGAAATTATTATTATAATAAGCAAGTTTAATTAAATCATCATGCAATACGATACATTAATTTACCATTGAATATTAGTGACAGCATTCTGTACATGCTCATCATAACAACGCAAGCCTGCGGAAAATCTGAATTTCTACTCGCTGAAGACTTTATGATACAGAAGGTGGTGGTTGTCGCGGTCTTGATTCATTATTCTAGATAGGTCTAGAGTTCCTGTACTGGACGGATAGCGCAACGGCCATTGAATGTATTTTGACAATGACGAGTGATAGGGGTGAAAACCACCCTAGAATCTGACGTGTGACGCACGGTGTTGTCGCCCTGGACCCCCTGGTTAGTTCCTAAATGAGCGGTGCGTATGCTATCATAAGTGGGCGATGAGTTATGGGGGAGAAATGGGAAAGCTAATTATTTTGATTGTTTGTCTCTCTTTGATTGTGTGACTCCTTAGCATTATATCTTCCTTACCAAACAAAGGAATCCACGACTTACTTTATAGAATAACGTTTTAATAGCTATATGTTTAAGTAGTATATAATATAAATTGCATAAAAAAGTCCCAAAAAAATTACGTCAATATCCTACACGTTTTGCTACATATAATTTATTCGACATGTATTGCGATGACGGATTTATTGCGTGCATTAATCAAACTGATTGATTTAAGACAACGTGATATACGAACACGCAGAAGGAGCCACATGGTTTTGTTGAAAATCATAGATATTTCGTATTCGTTAAATATAAAGTGTGCGTGTCAAGGTCAGGAATGAATCAACGCCCAATTTGACGAAGAGTTGTAATTTGTGAATTATCGCATCTTAGCAAGAACTGCTAAGTGCGCTGTCATAAAATAAATAAAAGACTTATTTTTAGACTTGTGCCTAGTGTTACAAATACATCCGAAATAAGTATCGATACATTATTAAATTATTTACTCAGGTTGGGAACCGAACCTATGACCTGCGTCGCTGCTGGCAACATTTTAGGACGCCAGCAGGTCACTAATGTGGTACAGAAAGGTATCAATTGCAGAGTAAGATCTATATGGAACGAGATTGTCTGCAAGGGAGGCCATTGTCCTGAAACGTACGGTTTACAATATGATAACGATTATTCTCAGACATAACAAGTGGCAACAAAAGGCAAATATTTGCCATTTGGCATCGCTCTGCCAATCTTCGACGCTTTTCCGTAAACGTGGATCGTTCTTTCTTCAAAGTGGTTAAACTATTAATTGTATCTCTTAATGTAATGGTGTTTTCACTTTTATTAAATACGTAAAACTTGACGTCACAAGATTATTTTAACTACAGTTTCAATTTATTACATTTATATATTTTCTTTAAGATTCAATAAGTTTTTAACAGTGTGCTTAATTGCTATAAATATTATCTTTGCCTCCATTGGTATGGTAAGGAACTCTGTTATAAGCTTTATTCAATGGAGGTAAAATGAGGATTATTTATATATTGTTTTTTTTTTCTATTTTTTTTAAAACGCTGCCCTTATGCTATTACAAGGGCGTTTTACGAACATATAATACACATATACAAACATCCAGATCCAACACAAATATGTATATGTCATACAAATATTTGCTACGGGTAGAAATCGAACCCACGACCTGCGAGGCCGTTGCCAACGCGCCATCCGGTCGTCTAGAGACGTTTGATATAAGATAGAAAGTAAGACGGAACAAGACCCTTTTTTCCAGTTGAATAATTGTCTAGAAAGTTCCAATGATATGTTTTCTCATTAATGATTTCCTTTACTTTAGTATAATTAAAACTACAGCAAAGTAAGTTGTTTTACTTTACGACTATCAGAAGTTCGCGCTGTTGTCGCACGTAACAATGAAGTGACGAAGCAGCTGAAAGCCTTCGTGGTCGGAGGGTGTGGCAGCGCGACCCCAAGGTCAAGGTCGCGGCGCAACATTTAACCGACATTTCGCCAACTTTCACCATTTACAGAATTCCGCTCGAAGTTAACTTCGCTTCGCGAGGAAGTCGACACTATGAAATAATGAGTACTTTACACCATTTATGTTATTAAAATGTGCCTAAAATTACCTACTTTAATTTTAATACTTTAGCTAATATATTAAAAATATTTCTTAGATATGTGAAGTTCGGTAATCCGCACTAGGGCCACGTGGTGAACCCTAAATAATGCCCTAATCCCTCAGTCTAGAGGAGGCCTTTGCCCATCAGTATAATATAAACTGGCTGTTACTTTACTTTACTTTACTTTACTATCTACAAATAATATAGTGAAAGCTACATTTTTTTAACTGCTTACACACAAATTTTACAAATCCGAGATTGTGGCTTTGAATGCCACGGGTGAATCCCTGATCATTTGACTGCCTAAGGATGACCGACCCATGTATCGGATGGTCATGTAAAAAATCCGGTTCTCCGCCTTATCTTTCGGTCATGTCAGATATCCATCCTATCGGGATTAAAGAGTGAATGAATGGTGAGTGTACTTGTATCTGAGATAACATGTCTGCACTGTAACATCTCCTGCCCAGTAGTA
Source organism: Graphium sarpedon (assembly GCA_018246115.1). Taxonomy (NCBI): domain Eukaryota; kingdom Metazoa; phylum Arthropoda; class Insecta; order Lepidoptera; family Papilionidae; genus Graphium; species Graphium sarpedon. Next base: position 3,282 of record DWTD01000031.1, read on the forward strand.
TATTGAGTTGATGGGCCGCCGTAGCCGAAATCCGGTCAGGAGGAATGCTACATTTATATAATAACTAAAATGTCTTTAAATACCCCATTAGTTATATGTCGGAAGTAATCTGTTTTCGAGAAAATGTTTTAAAACATTTTCAATTTAATGCAGGTCAAACCGGGGGACGTCGCTTGCTAACACTTCGTTCAATCTATTCACCGCAAAAAATCCATACCGTGCTTATACGATCGATTGAGGTGTTGATTTATTGCGCGTCATTAATAAATAGATTGACTAGCGCACGAACTTCCTTAGATTGCTGATATTAAGATTAATAATACTTTTTGTTCTACAATATAAGCTGTAGCTATTTAATTAAAATGTAATAAAGTGGTCTCCTAAGGTAATTTTATAACAATCTATTATAATATCAATATGAATGAGTACATAAGGGGAAGTTTGAAAGTAGCACCCGTGATAGAGAAAAGTAGGAGCAGCTTGGTTTGACCATGTCATGAGAAGGGATGAATGTTATATTGGTAAAAGAATGATAGGGATGAAAGTCCAAGGTCGGCGAGCGATTGGTAGACCAAACAAGCGTTGGATGGATTGTGTGAAAGAAGATATGAGAAGGAAGAAGTGACCGAATGATAGACAGAAGTGGAAGGAAAAAAACATGTTGTGACGACCCTGTTTAAGCGGGATAAGGGCAGGCAGATGATGTATGTATATTTATTCCAATGTATGTTTCCTAGGAGGGTGTATGTATATTTATTGTAATGCCTAAGAATTGCTCGATTCTATGTGCAATGAAAAATTAAAGGTACTTGATTAACTATTGAAATATATAATATTGAACTATTCAGCAGTACAATACGTTTAATAAGCTAAAATGTATTTCAGCAATATAAGTTATTTAGCATTAAGTTTTAAAGTCCAAATAAACGTTAAATATATAAATATAGTATTATTAAAACGCATCAAGAATTTTGTAGGGTGTTTAACTTTGGACAGTAAGTACGGGATTTAAAATAAATCACACAGGTCACTTAAAAGGATTGAGTATCGGACAATTTAAATGGTCAGTACTAATTTCTCCGATGTATACTATTATATAACCACTGTATGAGTAATTTCAGAATAATTTACTTGTAAAATAAAATCCGTCATTTTTGAATATTATATTTATAATCTTACATAAACTTAATGACGATCGATGGACATTATTTGTGTAAGTGTAATAATAATAAAGACATAAGTAAAAAATTATATGAAAATAAAACATACATATTACATAGTTGATGGGATAAATGGACTTTCGTTTTTGTTTGCGTTCGGGAATGTGTGTTTGTATGTTTTATTTTTAAACATATTGAGTTGTGAATATAACTTCCAAAAAATTTTTTTTAAATCAATCAAATGTAGAACTTTTGAATGGATACATATTTGTCAAGTGTCTACTTCTTAATTTCTGCTACTTGTGCGTTTTTATTTGTTGTTATTAAAAATAAATTTAGTAACAGTGTATAGGGTAATATAGGTTTATCAGCAAGTCGTAGGCTTTAATGTGAGCTCTACGCCGCCTGCCCTCATAGGCTTTGTAAAACTAAAGCTAATATGCGGTACCAGTACCACTGAATATTTTACGTTCTAATGAAAAAAGTTGTTACATTAGGTTGGTAATGAAGTAAACTTTACCTTACACTTGCTCAGATATGCAACAATTAGGAACATTAAAAGTATACTAACTTTTATTAGGAAATTTTGTATTAATATCGCATTAGATAGATAAACACTTTATTGCACACATTAAGGGATTACCAAGGAAAGGTAGGTTAGCAGTAACATCGGATTAAAATAATAATAAAGAGTTTCATATGTATTTAAAATATAATTAGCCATGCTGTATTAAATCGATAACTTAAATAAACGAAAATAAAAGTAAAAGTAGCAAGTAAAGTAATGTAACGGGCTATTTTGTTATCCCACTGCTGGGCAAAGACCTCCTCTAGACTGAAGGATTAGGGCATAGTTCACCACGGGGCAATAATACGGCTTGGCGAATTTCACAATACCTAAGAAATATTTTGATATTTCTAAGATACGAAGGTTTCCTCACGATGTTTTCCTTCATTGTAGAGCACGTGGAAAATCAACACTTAAAATTGTTATTAAGAAATTAACAATTTCATTGATGCCGGCACTGAGGTTTGAACTAAGGTTCACCTCGCGTAAACATCGTTAAAGGCTTGCACCCAGACACCTAACTACCAAATCAAAGTACACATAGATTTAATTCAAAATAAATTTAAATTTATCACTTTATTGAGTTTAAAGGCAAAAATAGCCTTAAACCTTAGAGTAGTAAAAAAAAATTTCTTACTTTCTAAGTAAATGAAATAAATTAAAAATTAAAATATGAGTTCCGTAGAATTATGTATTTAATGAAATTTAGATATCTCTCTATTTGAAACTAGGGGTGAAAAAGGATGTGAATACCACAGCGCACCGCAAACAACGGGGTCAACGGCGGGATAAACTTTACATGCTACGTCACCGCCAAGTTGCTAAGCTGGGGCTTTAATCAAGTTCACTAGTTAAAATATTGTTTTAAATAAATGTGGATGAGATAAAATAAATTTTTAATTACCTTAAGTTAGTACTAAGCCCCACGTGATTGTCAAATACTATATATTTTCTAAATTCATTATCAACATACTGAGCGGTTAAGACCCAAAATAATCATACTAATTTAAGCTCAAATATTTATGCTATTTTCTATAAGATGTTTAAATGACTTTGGTCCATTGATTTAAGATCTTAATTCACATCCTTAATGTAACTATGTTTTTATTACTTATGAATTTAATAGGGTCTTTAATTTCTCAAACTTGAAAGGAAAACTAAAAATCAGAATCAGAAACAAATTATATACCATGAAAATTTTAAGTATATAAATGGCATTTCGTTTTTTGCCAATATTTAATAAACATTTTTTTTACTTGAGCAAGTTTACTTGGATTTTTAAGTCTCATTTTATATAGAACTAATATTAAAAAAATATATATTACATGTATGTTCACTTAAATTTGTAAAGAAGCTTATAAAAATGTTCTTTGATTATTATTGCCTTTTAAATTTTAATCATTGAAGTTCAACACCTTGGTTTGATATTATCTAGGGTTGATATTATTGAGATTATATATATACTTTGTAATGTTCTTCACTACTTCGTAATTGTTGACTGGGCTAAAAAAAGAAACATTTGAAGTCGTCTTATTAGCTCAAGTATAAAATACTGCTTGTATTAAAAAAATAACAGAATAAAGAATTTGAAACAGTGTCGCCCGATTTGCCTTTAGACATCCTACTACATAGCGCTACAAAAGTGCTTCGTTTTAAAGGTATAATACCCAAAGTCTACCAACGGAACCGTTATAATGGTTTAAGCATACCCTGTTCGTCTGCCAGTACCTTCCGGATGTAATATAATATTTGATTTTTTTTAATAATATTACATTTGAACTGAAATTGATAGACGTGAAATTTTCTCAAAATGTATATAATTATTGCCGAAATGACAAGAAATAATGAAAAGAAAATGTAAAAAAAGACGTATCACTGTTGCGATGCTCAGAAAACCTGGGAGTAATTCGTTTCTGGCTGGTTGTTTTTTACCAATTTGCTCCATAATTAGTTGTAGACGCTGTTCTAAATTTATTTCAGAAACAACCATCTGTTTCAGTCAGAATAACTAAATACCTTTTTGTTTTTTTTTATGAGCTACCTTATGTAGGTATGCCATCCTCTCCACCGGCTTACTTTAAATCTGCAACCTTACACATATTTACGAGTCTTTGAGTACATACCCACTTTTTTACACTATTGTTGCTAATTATTTTACAATATATATAGTTTTTTGTTGTTGTATATAAATATGTTAAATAAATTAAAAATGATGATATATAAAAAAAGCGTTTTCTTTGATGCGTGGTGGCGTGATGCGCCTACCATCTCAAGATTTTCAAATAAAGCTTATATGCACCCCTTGGATTCTTTTAATATTTTACAGTCTTATACCTTATTATGGTTTTGTGGTATGATTAGGTCAGAGTTGAAGAAAAATCTTAGAATTACTCAGTTCCACAATCATAACAAAAATAAATATTTTATACATATCATTAATATAATGCACACTACAATAACGTTAAGATCAGATAAACCTTTTTTATAATCATTGCCATAACGAGTTTAATTAAAGATGCAGAAAACACGCGTAATAGAAGGACAGTCAGCGTAAGATGGCTTGTGTGAAAGCCATACGCTCCCCGAGCGTATGATTACCACATTACGTACCCGACCGTAATCATATGTTTAAATGTTATCAATAATAAATCAATTTAATAAATAAAAGTTTAATAAACCTTAATAGTCATAATGATATAAAAATATACTTGTTATAGATATTCCTGAGATAAACATTAAGTTGTAATAAAGACATACAAGTTACAAGAGAAATAAATTTACAGAAGAATTTACAAGTTTTAAGGTTTGTTAAATTTATAATAATTTCTTCATTCTATAAAATATATTTTTACGTTATTTTGGATGTATAAAATTTTATTAACATTTCGCTACTCTACAAACGAAAATACTATTCTGCTTATAGAAACTATGTTTGGTGCCAACTTTGGTTTGGATCAAGAAAATCCCAAATTAGACGTTTTCCTTTTTCGTTATTTTCTGATTAAGCTGTCCAAATCATATCATCTGTCAATGAGAAGTATCATATGTCGATTTAAATAAATGAATTTCAAATGGAAAGACAAACGCTGGTAATATGTTTTATTATTCATGCCTACAACTCGATGTTAATTAATTTAGTCAAAAAGCTAACCCGTTTAGGATGTTCAGTGTATGTACCGAATTTCAATCAAATCCTATAATCCGTTTTAGCGTAATAGTAACATATCAAATTTACTATATTCGATAATACCTCATTCTTTATTCAGACGAAATATTTGTGGGTTAAACGTCCTTGATATTCATTCAGTGCACAAATAAATAGTTCAAGCTGCATTTATATAAAAAATCTTGAGCCATTAAGCCACCACGTACAGCCAAAGTACACAGCCCATGTACGTTGGCTTAACGCGAATCATGTTTGTTACTCTTCACATCTAAGCTAAATTTTGATAATCTGTCACCTCCCAGACTTGCCATGCCTCTAAGTCCTTTAAGAACTATAATTAATCTCATAAGTTATCGTTGTTGCCGAACTTATTATCCAACATAGTATTGAGTCGTAGAGTGGCCAACTTCTTTTGCTTAGCTTCCCTGTTGCATACCCAAATTGCCTCAATTGATGAAGTGTTGAACGTAGTTTGCATTACACCGGGTACATCCTAAACAGGATGGTTACTATTGGTATTGAATCGGTGACTCCACCTCCGTCATCTACGTTGATCTACATAGAAAAAAAATAGCGTCTTTAATTAAGCTATATAACCCGTGATATGGAAGCAATACGCTAAAACTTTGTTTGATAAACTGTTGTTAGGTAACGCGCTAGATGATGTCGATACGAGGGGGAGTTGAACGTGATAAATATATGTATATGTACCTTACATACGAAATGTAAATTTATTCTATATATTATTTTTCTCAATAATTTTTTTCTTAACTAAATTACAGAAGTCGAACAACAAAAAATGGTTTGACTCAAAGCGTGAGTCAAACTTTTTTGTGCCGTAGTTAATTCTGTGAAATGTTCAGTTGCTCCTCGGCTAGCAAAGTGGTAACATCTAAAGTGCGTTATTATTCTGCTCATTGGTATATTATTTCAGTTTTGTTCAGGTATATTATTATTCCGCTTATTTATTAAAAATTATTATATCAATTGTTGTTCTGTATCTAGTGTTAAATATTATCGTAATTACCATTCAGCGTTCATGGCCACGGGCCTGACTAAGATAGCGGACGTCATGATATCTATTACTAAAACAGTATACCATTATTTTCATATATTTTGGTCATTGTTTGGAATTCATTATTTTGGTCAAATTTATGCAAAAGCTACATAAAGTGTATCTTGTCTGGCAGTTTTTATTTGCATAGATTTTATTTATCAATTATGGGATCCCAAGCTGCTGGTAACACCCAACCATCTTCTCTATTGAAATCAGGATGTTTCTTTATTTCAATAGCCTCACGAATTATTCTAGGGATGTATTTGTATTTTTTTGGGCAGGATTTGAGGTTTGTCAAATTTCATATGATTGGGTTGGTGGTGGTTGAGTTGCTCTAAAATGTGCTCACAAACTGCAGATTTCTTATCTCCACGAAAATTCTCTACACTACAATAATTTGTGGCCAATATTATTCCGCACACAGCATACCCATAGTCTTCTAATAATAATAAAAAAAATATAACGTGTTAAAATCCGTAAACTAATTTTATTTTAAAGTGCTAGGGCTAATCACACGCAAGGGTTTAGCACAAATTAGCTAGGGATGTCTTACAGTGAGGTTAGCTTAGGCTTATTTTCAGAATCATATCGAGACCCTCTCGTCTGGAATGGTCGCTCATGGCTTCCAGATATCGACTTCGCTATTCGCTCACGACATTGTCGACATTGCAGAAATTTTACTAGAACTGGAAGCCATTATTAACTGTTAAAGGTAAACAATTGTCTTTAGTATTCTTTTCTTGCTCCATTGTTTAGTAGACCACGTAAGGAATACAATCAATTTTAATATTTGGTTTAACTACAAAACTATGTATATCCTTCAATAGTAAAACAAATATTTTAGATTCTATCAAAAATCTCTTCAACGTTCGATACGTTGTTGGTCCATAGTAGTTTTTATTTTTTTTATTTTATTTCACATTTAGGCTGAATGCCCCGTCCGCACAAATTCGTTGTCAAAGGAAAGTAAATAAAAATATATCCCCACTTTAAAAGTGACGCTTAATTCGCTCGGTCGTTTTTGGCGGTCCAGAACGTTATCTAGTTAGTTTTTTATCGACGTGAACAAGTTTTATATAACAATTTACCAGTCATTTCTTAAAAGCGTATCGGTATTAAGAATAATTGATTACTTTAGTATTTAGCAACCAACAAACCGTAATATAAACAATTAATGATTTTCAAAATGTCAACATCTTTATTAAACTGTTTTACTTCTGTGCTGAACCTAATTGTAAATTATAAATGTGAATTTCGATCTTACAGCTTTGCAGCGTTATGAATAAATATTTATAAATACCAATGAATTTATACTAACAAATACGTGGAAATTTATACTTCTTTCAAAAAGTTTAAACTTTCAACAAGTTAAATCATAGGTAAAAAAGCACTATGTTGCACTATGTGGGTCCTAATGAAGTAAACGAAATTGTACGTAAGTCATTTATCAAACTTTCTCTATTTTCTAATATATATATGATTATGTCTTATGATTTAGATTTCTCAATGAACTTGAAGGGATTATTTTTATAATTAAATGGTTAAAGTAATTTATAACTCCACATTAAAAGGTACTTTCGAATATTAAATCAGAAGCGAAGAACCAAGATTATGTAGTAGGAGACTGAATAATTAAATGGTTTGCAGCTAGTAGCCTTCCTTTATGTCCACTTACGAGACAGACC
>DWTD01000032.1:0-10746 GCA_018246115.1 Graphium sarpedon
TTGACGTTTTTACAACGGCGCCATCTATCGGGTCCAATTGTGAATCTAAACCTTCCTGCAATCACCTCGAATACACAAAAAAAAAATCATTCAAATCGGTCCAGCCGTTTAGGAGGAGTTCACTATCCACACACGTACAGGAGAATTATATATACTTATAAAGATAACAAATTTAATTCCATCGCTTCCACCTTTTGATGTTTGGCAGTCGACCAGAGTCCGATTCCGCAGACATTTTCTTATTGCTTAGTATCAGGTGCACTTCCGTACTCTATAAAAACAAAAAAAAAACGTAGATCACCAGATTGTGCCGGTAAAATTGAACAAATCAGCTAGTTGTAATAGAACTAACTTACGTACTTTAACACTATTTTGGCTCTTGATTAAGGAACATAAATGTAATGCAAGTTTTGAACTCAGATCGTCCTATAAACAGATGATCTCTTGTGGTACGAGGTTTCTAATTTACAGTGTTCGTTTTGACAAACACAGGTCCGTATCAGTTCGTTTCTGCCTTCGTTTAGAAACGGACCAATCAATCTGTATTATAATGAAAAGACGACATTCAACCAATATTTCAAAGTGAAAAGAGAATTAAGCAAATATCGCATCACAAAATCCAATTTTTAGAAAAATTCAAGTATTTTAGACTTTGGCGTTTGAAATTCAATTTCACTTTTTATGAAAAATTAACAAGTAAACAAACAATATTCAGTGGCTCCCTCGAACGTGAGCTCCTATCTGTAACGGACTGGAGGGAAAAAAGAGAGATATCGTATAACCAAAAGTCGATTTATTTAAATTTTCCAATGCTAAAGGTAAGTTACCTTTTATTGTTCACTAATAGCTAAAATCATTAGACATCAACAATAAACTAATTTCAAAATTTTTCGGCGCCTGTTTTTTTTTCTAGACTTTGTGATAATCTTTATAAGGTAACAAAGTATAAAACTATATTTAAAACCTCACTGCAAAGCATAGCACGAAGGAGGAACATGGCGAGTTGAAGGTCGAACTGTGGCTACGGAAGCTTGCTTCTTTGCTTTCGTGAGCTCAGCTGATCTGATAGATTAGGCTCAGTGTAAATTATTGAGTGGATACTCCTGAGTCTTGTTCATGTAGGTACAAGGTGGTGGTAGGTAGACTAACGGGAGTACGTGGGATCCGTGGGATTGTTAGGCTACATACCTAGGTATTTTAGAGATCCGCGCCTAAAGAATAGATGTCATAAATTATGTTTGTAAAGAAAAAGCTTGACACATTGCAGATCCAAAATATTTCTTTTTGTTATACTTATATTTTAAATGTAAAAATGTGTATGTTTGGATCCTTATTGTTCGATTGTTTATTATTAACTTGATAAAATAATTTAATATACGAATATATTTACTTGTGTAATTATTAATTAAAAATGTTTGCAACACACATTTGCATTAACAATTTTTAAACGTTTTTAATATAATTATGAGTTAATAAATTTGAAATTAATTAATTGAATGGAAAATATATTTTCGTCGTATAATTTTTTTTGTAAACATGCGAATGGATTACCAATCGCGTAGGTTGCTTTTAATTACAACAACAGCCCTTAGTTAAAAATGAAATAAACAGACCTCCGTTAAATTGGTATCACTTCAAACCAATTGCTCCAAGAAATAAATGTTAATCAAGAAGACAATAATAACTTTTCACTTAAATATTATACAACATCTTTCACGTTCATCAAGATGGTTGACTTTTAAGTTATACCTGTTAGTAATCTTATTTCACTGCATCATTTATTTATAAATAAAATGTTTTCTTGCTTTTCACACTTTGCGTACAAACGTTGTTCCGTTGCGCAGCCCTCTCTATAACACTATTGATCGCGCATTCATTATATTTTTAGAGATAAGCCCGAAAATGTTTTCTGGTTTAGATCTTCAGAACATGTTCCATATATTTCCATTGTAACTTATATTGTTTAATTGAATATTAATATACAAAATATGTTACTTAAAAATAATGAATTATGGTAGCCTTTTTAATTTTTAATAATGTTATTTTATATGATGCTTAGTGCCTGCTTATGCTATACCTTTTCTCAATACTAGGATTTTAGCAGCTCTGATTATGAGCTGAAGCATACGTGTAGATTATAAAATAAAAAAGTGTACTTGTCTGCCTAATAAGTAAATAATTATATTTATTTGTTAATATTATTTTATTTATATATGTTTCGTCCAAAATGTATTGCTAGATAATTTGAATTTTCATTGGCTTTGTTTCTTCTTACAATAGTTTTATTTAGCAATAGCTTTTTAGGGCTTAATTTAAATTTTAATATTAAAAGTAGTATATATCGGCTTAAATATAGTAGAAATAATAAAATATATAAAATATGAGCATTAGTATGATTTAGCGTCAGTTCAGTTAAATTAGAATATTATACTAGAATAATAGAACTTATAAATTATATTGTTTAGCGTTACTTAGCTGCTCGTTGTTAAACAGTTGAGTTGAATTAAAATACGAGAATAAGTTTAATATGACTTAAACATTCATGATTTTTAAATTATAGTGTGAATCACTGATTATCATTGGATTAATAAGCTCACCATTCAAATTACTAGATCTAAAACTATATTGGCCTTGTTGCGTTTTAAATTGTCACTAGCGACATTAATCAATGGCTAGCGACAATATTGAAATATGATTATATGTATTATAATAATTGCATGTGTTTGGTTTCACGTAATTAAAATAATCCGTATAGTAAAACTGTATTCGATTTTAAAGTTTAAATTAAGGATTACGTTTGTTGCTTTTGAAAATCTGTATTTTTTGCGACATTAATTGCTTTATTAATTTTGAAGAAAGTTTAGATAAGTTGTATCATTTTTGTATATTTGTTCTAATCTGTTACGAACATCCCGTAGTAAGTACTCTGATATCATTAAATATCAATATCTGATTGTAAAAGAGTCAAAATCTGTTTTAAAGAAATAGGAAATAATTTAACATGTTTCTAATCTTGATTTTTTAAATAGCATTCAGAATAGCAAGCAGACTGTAGTAATATGTAGTTTATTAGCAGGAAGGCAGGAATATTCGTTATCACCGTTTCAGCCTTTGAGTTCAATGCTGAACATAGACCTTCTTCTTAGATTGCCACAAAGAACACGCTTGAGCCACCTATATCCATCGACATCCTCAGTATATCACAAAATCATGCAGTTCGTTGCTGTATTTAGTAGAAGGGCCTAGAGAACCTTTTTCTCTCGGTTCCGACGAGCTATATGGCCGGCCCATTTCTACTTCTGCTCGCTCAGCCTATGTGTGTTACTATTAATTACTATTTTGAGCTTCTTCAGGCGACCCGCAGTGAAGGACAAGTCTCGGTTACGTATGTCATCACTGGCAACACGCAATGGTGGTGTAGATTTTAGTTCTGAGACTTTTAGGTATACTCGATGTGACGTACTTTCCCGGACGCTACCCAGCTGAGTTCCAGGTTAATCAACGGACCCCTTAGTCGAAGTTGAACCTACCTTATCGGACATTCGGTATATGTATTCGTCAACAACTTCGACCGTCGTGTTTCCAATAACAACCGTCACGATGTGACATAGATGTTCAACATGATTTTTGTCTCGTCCGTGTCAATCTATAGACCATCCCAATATTCCTAAAGTGCTTCCGCACTATTGAGGCATTGAATATAATGTTCAGCCCTTCCAGGGATTCTGTCATTATATATCGTCGGCAAATCGTAGGTGAGTGATGTATTCAGCGATATGGTAACACCCTGTCTTACACCGTGATATCACTGAAACAGTATCAGACAAGTCTTGCTCTTGGATCGTAACTCACACTGGCATGTGTACAGATGTACAAATCTCTTAAAAATTTTAATAAATATTAAGTGAGATTTAGAGTGTTATTAAAGAGCTTCTAGATCTTCTTTGGAATAAAGAGTTCATCATATGGAGTCCCTCCCAGCTAGCTGTTGGCCCCTTTGGTTTCGTTGATATTGCGTTATCAAAATTCGTATGGAACGTGGAAAAAGATTATTTGTCAACATAATATAAATAAAAATAACACTTTACCTTCATTGTTATTTTTAGATATTGACGTTTTAACTTACGTTATAATAGTAACGTAAGTTTAACGTTATACGTTTTTAGTAACGGCATTTCCCATTTAGATGAGTAGCTCTGCAGAGTTGGCACTGTAAACCTTTAATTAAAATATAACGAATTGAAATAAAAAGCGATGTACAAATATATTTAAAGATACCGGTGTATTCCTTATTTTCAAGTAAAATATGATCAAAGCAATCGGTTCATTTAATGTTAAACAATCCTGTCGCTCATGGACACAATATTTAAAGCAAACAAAATTGGCAGTCCGGAAAATTAAATAGAACAAGGTAAAATATGTAATGTGTAGATAGGATAAAAATCAAGGGGTATTAATTAGAGGAAGAAAGACGTAGGAAGTAATAAGATAAGGACTATTCGAAAACCTCATGAGCTATTCTTACTTTTTATTGCAGGCTCATTGTGAAGGGCTGTGGCACTTTTCCAAAAAACCCCAATCGGATAAAAGTTTTTAAATTATTACTTTTACATACACAAATTATTATCATCTCAAGGGACTATAAAATTAAAAATATTTCAAATTTTCCGTTACTTTAACATTTACCTTTTAATGTTGCAAAATATGTAAGGAAGATCTCCATTTGTTGGCAGTGCTTTTCTGTATTATAAATTAACCTGCAACAAATTCTAAAAGAATAAAACTACTTACCCATTACAAAGTAGTAACAACTTTAAACGTAAATGGTTTATAAGTTATAGTAGTATTTTAACCGACGTAAAAATAAAGTGAAATATTTAAGTGAAAACTTATAATCGTATCCTTAATCGACATTTATTTTTCGGAACAAAGTGTATTTAAGTGATATAAGCGAATCAGTTTAACGGATGAATGTATGTATGTATATTCTGCTTTCGACTGAGGGCTGTTGTTGTGATTGAAAGCATGCTAAGCAATCGATAATCCAATCAGTTGTTATCAAAATATATAGCTTTCTCCATTAGATTAATTTATTCAAAATTATATAAATAATCAATTAAAAAAACGCTATAGGATAACGTAACTGCTAATAACATAAAACTACAGACAATATTCTAAACTAAATTATATTAAAGCTTGTGTAGTTAAATCAAATGTGTGTTTCAAAAATGTTATATTTTTTCATTTTTATATAAATTTTCAAGTAATATTTAAAAATTATTTTTTAAAGATCACATTTAAATGTTTAGTATTCAAAGTGTAATAGTTCTGTAATGGTTGTCAAAGGCAACACAAGTTTCTATTAATTGAATAAAGAAATTTTACAAGTGGTCTTTAATGAAAAATAAAGCGCTCGTGTAGCCCAAGTAATATAAAAATATTTAAGCCATAGTTGCATATTAAATATTAATATTTAAATTTAAGTGAAAAATTACAAAACATAACATAAGATAGTTTAAACCTTTACATTATATACTAACATAGAAAAATAGGCTTGATGTAATGAGAAACAAACGGTATAAACTATATATATACCTAAGTTTTCTAATGGTGTGCTTCCACTTCTTTATGATAATGTAGCATAACCACGGAGAATGCTTCATTCTCCGGGAGTGTATCGAGATACGTAACGGGCCACATATTGATAAAATGAGCGCTACTTCTGCATCATGGGCATCAATGCTTAACATTCATTTGATAATACCAGTACAATACAGGTACAAGGTTTAGAATGCTTCAATTACTTAATTAAACAATTGCTAATAGCCCGGACGGTAGAACGCATTCGTTTTAAGCCTAAATTTATAAAAAAAATCATCCTTTCGGTGTTACTATGCGCCGATTTGTTGAATTAGTCAAAGACTTGTTGAAAAGAGAGATCTTGCATTTATCATACACAATTATTATTCTACAAATAAAACAAAAAATTTAAATAATAGCACGTAATGGTATATAGTAAAAAAATACTTAGAACATATTATAAGGTTTCTACCGAACGATGACTTAAATCTATAACTGTAAAATACTAAAAATTAGACAGAAAAAATAAATATCGTGTTTAGAATGAATTCTGTAGTTGACAAAAAATTATTAATAATGCATGCAAAATTTATATTTTTTTCGAGTACAGGACGAAATAAAAAAAATAAAAATACTTAATTTTTTATAACACTTAACACCACAATTGCTTAAAAGAACGATTGTTGAGTTATTTTTATTTTAAAAAAAATTCCAGCATTTTTTTTCAGTCGATTCGATTCGATTGCGAACTATAATTTAAAATTAAAGATTAATATAACATTTTTTATGTTCTAATATGCATTTAATTTTTTAAGTCAATACTAGCCATAGATGGAGTCTAACCATAATATAAAATTATTAACCCCGTATAACACCATACGTGTCATTTTGATTGTATCAAAATATTTTCTTCAGCATATGGATACCTTAACTAAGACATATAACAAGAGTCTATGGATATATCCCAGCAGTCAAGCATATAGACCCATAAATTCACAACACCCCTGCCTCCTTGAGTGTATTGAGTCTGTTTACAAACTTTTCTAAACAGGGAAAAGATTACGACCGAGCTGATGTTTGAAGTTTACCGAGCGCATGATAAGATACATGAGGATTATATTTATACGGAAAAGGAAAGGGAAAGTATGAAGGAAAGAATGGTCAACCCAGCCTTAAAATCCATGCATACTTTATTTTATACCACCTCTCTATGAAGGAAGCTCGCTTCGCTGAGTGAACGCGACCATTATAACCAACTACAAAAAAGCTCCTCAAAGACAAATGACAGTCGACTGGCAAACTTATGCAAACTAAAACTAAACCTGAGATAGACGGAATATCCGAACAGTCAACTAAAGAAAATAGTTTCTTGCCTCAAGCTAGGCAAACACAAGGATCTGCTTTTTCACATAATCTTAAGGTCGCGAATATTTTAAGTTTTACATGGATTACAAAAGTTTATAAAGAGTATAAATATATTTTATTTATGTATTAGCACTTATTGCAAAAAAAAAATTACGGCTGCAGCTTATCTTTAAAACTGCACATATCTCTTACTCCCTCCCTGGTGTTGGAGCAATGGTGAAAAAGCCGTTTCGATTTGAGCTCTTTGTGCAGTGAGGCATTGAAAGGGGTACACAATCACCAAAAATTGTATTATTTTAACTTTTCAACTGATCAGTATATTAATTACAGTGACTGTATAAAATATAATTCATTTTAGATTACTATTACTACTAGATTACTAGTTTTAAAGGCACCGTATCCGCCATTGTCTAGATATGTCATTTTCCCTCTTTTCGTATTGGTATTAGCTAGGGAATTAATGTCATTCAGAACCACATAGATATAACATCTAAAAGAAACCCATATGCCAGGGAATAAATCTATAACTTTTTAATATAAAAAAGAAACGAACAACAAAGTGGTTCTTATACTACTTTAGCTTAAACTAATTTTTTTTACTACTTTCATTTTTACGTTGCGAAATGTTATCAGGCATATTTTGTACTGGGCTTTGGAACGGCATCTGAGGATTACAATTTATCGTAAATATTCGCTTCATGTGCACCAGCGTCGTTTAATAAGCGTATGGGTAAATTAATAATTTATTTTATTGCAGTTATAAATTTCATCAAAAGTGTATTACAAATAAAAGTAACGTTAACGTGAAAAAAAATCCCTGTAAATATAAATTATTTATTGAAGCTTTTTAAGTCATACAATATTCATTTGAGCATACGATGCAAGTATATCATGCGTGGGTCATTGTTTATAAATCACATTCTGAAAGATATTTAAAACATTTCATAACAGAAAGGATCCATTTTCTGGTAGCAGCATTTGAAGATTGAATGGAAATATTATGTAATATTATGGTCCGACGCGTGAACCCCTTCAAATATTTTATAGTTTCAGGTATCATTAATTATAAACAAGTGATTTATCTATGCCAAAAGTCCAGTGGAAGTTTGGCAGAAGCTATTTTTTTTTAAATTTAAACAGCTCTTTCTGGATATCATATATGGTTGATTTCTTTTTCCTCCCAAAAATTTTTACTTAACAACAAATAAAATGCGACCATTGCCCTAATTCATTTGAGGCTCTTATAAAAAAAAAAAGAAAGAAATTTCACCTTTCACGTAAAAAAACATTTATACTATAACTAAAGTATAAACAAACTATAAGCAACAAGGAGACAAGACAAAGACTGTAGAAGAATATTAAGCATTCACAAATAATTAATTAAATTTATTGGCAAGTCACGAACAACTGCTTGGTAAATATTAAGCCCCTAAATCCAGAGGGTATTCGTATTCATGTAATCTTGTTTTCCTATCTAAGCCGTTGGCACTTTGTCATCCTGCAGATGTGTTTAAATAAAATATACAATGTATTTTGAAGAATAAATATATTTATTAATTAAATACGCACGTTTTTCCTTATCGCAATAAGCATTTTGCTATAGTTTTTAGAATAATCCACATAAATACGCGTTGATCTATTCACGTCGGGAATGTATAAACAACTTAAGAGCCGAATTACCACGTGATTGTTTATTGCGGAAACATTGTCATAAATGCAAACTCTCTAGGATGTTATGTGTAGCTCACATTAATGGCGTTTTAACGTTCAAAGTTACACACCAGTAATTTGCATAAGTTTGAGCAAATAAACACGTTTTTTTTTACAACAGTATACAGTTCAATTTTGCAAATTTACTTCCTGCTGCTGGTTGTAACCAAATTTTTAAATATTTAATGCCTTATGCTTTAAATAAGTCGCTGATGTCGAAATGTTATGAACACTAATTTATTTTTCCACAAGCGCTAGGTAGAACTGATATTGAGTGATCCTCATTTACAATGACTGTTACTTTTGTCACCAGAGAAGGGGAATTATAATGATTAGATAGTTAGGACTTTATCAAAGAAAAAGAGGAGAGGAAGAAGCGGAAACAGAATGTAAAGTGTAGGGATAGCTATCTAGCAGCCCCCTCTATCACCCAATAAACATTTCGTAGATATGAAATAAAAAGTTTTTTCGAACACGAAGTCTTAGTCAACCTTTAGAGAATGGTGTTATATATGCATGTTACAATTCTAATGTTTTTCCTTAAAGTTTGTAAGATGCCATCTTTGTAAATAACTATTAAAAAGAGTTTAGTTTTACATAAAGTATTTTCTCTCCGAAATGTGAATTAAAGAAGTCAATGCGAGTGGAACTACTTTAAATGTAATAATAATAATGGATTAGTATTATGCTTTCTTGCCATTTTACTGATTATTTCACTGAGAATACCCAATAACAATAAAAATCATAATTTCATTACATAATACGAACACTAAAGATTACGATGACACAAGCACAGGGATTCTAAAATTATTTATTAGGTCCTAACTTTTATAATAAATATGTCGCTGGAAACTGTATCTTTTCCCGAAAGATTGAAATTACCATACAGTCTAATATTTATTATGAAGCCTTTACACAAGAAAGGTGTGATATGGATAACTACAAATAACTATCGTATTGTAATCATAATTCTTGTGCTTTCAAACATTTTTGGAAAAGGTTATTCCATCAAGGTTTACAGATTTTTCTTGAATTGGATAAAGAGAAAACAATGTGTAGAGATGACAACTTAACTTAGGTATACCACAAAATACAGAAGTATATTGTTCGCAGAAAATATAGCAATCATTGTGGCCTTGGGTAAGCTTGTAACGATATCTTAACATACAGAGTATTTATTGTGCAATAAATTCTGGCATTACTTGGGCTAAGTCATAACAATTTAAATGTAAACTAAGAAAATAAATTCTTGATAAACGTAATTTTAACATTATTTATGATGTAGGACTAATTATGTGACATTTTTAGGAAGCAACGTAATCTGTCGAACGACACCTGCAAATTGGATGATTGGTTCGTTTACGATTTTCGCAATAGTGCGTCAAGTGGCGATGAACTTTGAGCGATTTAATCTGCATATATTTTTAGAATTTTCATTACGATTGTAATAATTTCTATCAAAATTGTTATCGGTATGATATTTTATTTAGCCCTTAATGTTAATACTTTCAATTGTGATGTTTTCTTTGATGAGAAAATTTTAAGTTATTTTAAAATTTGCTCCTTTTAGAACTTTACTTAGATTTGTTTAGTGTGTTATGTTACACCTGAAAATTTAATCTGAAAGAACAAATCTGCAAGAGCTAATATTCGCAATGAGAATAGACGAAAACAATTTAGCAGCGAATTATATTCACGTAATCATTTATCTGCCCACTAACATTGGAAATTCTCTTAGCTTCGCACTGTGGAGACATTTGTCTTTCTCAGTTATATAAATACTTATTCTTTTTTCCGTTTCTCACTACAAAAACTTTATTTATGTTTAATGTAAACGAAAATTGAGTTTACGGGTGAGACGTTAATCACGGATTTAATCATAAAAGCTAATTAGTGAGTCCACTTTATTTAGCGAACGCTTTTAAGTAGCCTGGCTGTTTCATCGGTTTACTTACGTTAATGACGTAATCAGTGCGGAATGAAAGAATGTTTAGTTTTGAAAACGCTTACGATCTCTTTCAAAAATCTTAAAATATGATTATTACTAAATACATTTTAGTACTATGTTCACCATCCACCCCTCGTTCTGAA
>DWTD01000033.1:0-10614 GCA_018246115.1 Graphium sarpedon
GAAGTTGGCGGCATCACAGGTCTTGGGTTCGAGTCTCACTCGGAGCATCCTATATGTATGTATGTATGGATGATGATGATAAGAGAATATTTGTATGATCTACAGATGTTTGTTTCGGATCTAAGTGTTTGTAAAACACTATTATAACACGAGACACAGGTCATAGAATTACTACAATGTTTTTTTTAAAGAAGATCGATTGTAAATGATATTTGTGTGTTAGGTTGTCATGTGTGTTTGATGGATTATAGTTTTGTATGTGGCCTTGATTATGAGGGTTACAATTCAATATTTCAAATGAAGTAAATACAGGTTATATCTGCTAATTTATTTATTTATTTAGTGGGAGGCAAACGAGCAAGTAGGTTATTTTATAGTGAGTTATCATCACAGTGCAAAGACTCATGAAGTACCACAAGAGATAAAAGAATATTGCTGGCGTTTCAGAATAGAACAGGCTCCTTTCTTCTAAGGGTCTAAGACATATCTATAGATCCTAATATACGGTATATTAGGATATGTGAATGGGGGGCTGATTGTACAGAGCTTCTCAGTCTGGAAAGGTATTTACACAGGTCTTGATTCTAAAACGAAATTAGTTTTTAGACTTGACCTCTTTCAAGAATCTGTTTATCTGAGACTAGAATTACTCACCATAGAGTTTTCATCGATGGAATCCAAGCCCATGACGGTGACGTGGAAGTTAACTATGGTGGGCTGATCGTTCTTCTTCGGCGGTCGCATCTTGTCATACAGCTTGGGGTCCTCTGGCAGAAGGTCTTGGAAGGTCAAGAGTGTCGCCCTGTAAAAGTTGAATAATGTTAATATCTTAAAGGCGGTATGGTCTAAGTTAAGAGAAACGTTCGTTTGTTTCGCAAAGCGGTTTCGTACGTCAGTAAAGTATGTATTTAAAGCAAAGGTTGTCCTTGGACTATATGTAAACCAGGTAGCATGGCAAAGGCGAAGGCGAATGAGAAATTCACCAAGTGAACATATCGCCCATGAACCTATGTACATCCGTCAAGGCATGTGACAACGGTGCGAGTCTTGAAAAATGATTAAAGTGGGTTCAAAGGGAAGGTGAGATAAGGGACATTTTAAGAATTTCGTAACAAAGGATGCTGCAAAGCAAAGGGTAGCAATGTCCTTCCGGCAACTCACAAGGAGCATGCAGTCTTTATTTATTGTGGGTTCCGTGTAACTCTCCATGGCCGTTTAATGTTTAAGAACAAATATAAAATAGAAGGTAAGTATGGGAATATTATTTTTGAAAGTGTCAGAGCATACCATTTTTTATACAGTTTTCGCTGAACCTGCGTGCGCTCGCCCAGGGAAGAAACGCCGTCCTATACAAAGGGCCGGCGAATAAAGTACGCATGGTTCGTGGGGTTTCCGGAAAGCCAATCCTACCCTTTTTATTATCATTTTTAAAATATGTTGGTTTCCTCTCAATAATTTCCTGTACCGAGCACATGGTGAATGGCTCATCATGGCGGCACTTAAAATCGCTCTTAAGAAATTAACAACTTTATTGGTACCGGCACCGGGGTTTAACTCAGGTTCGCCTGGAGTAAACATGTTTAAAGGTGAGCCACAAAAGCAAAAATAAAGACATTATTTAAATTACGTTGCTGTGTGAGTGAGAGTCGTTATAGCTCAGTATACGGGAGTTCGCCTTTAACAACGTTTACTCGAGGTGAATTCAAACCCTGATGTGAATATTATTAGTGCAAGTGATTTACCACGTGCTCGACGGTTAAAGAAAATGTCATGAGGAAGCCTCTATGGCGAGCTTAAAACAATAATAAATATTTCTTTGAGAAAGGAAGTTTTCTAATCTATACAATTGCTATTCCCAATTTTTCACAATTTCGCGCCAGAACTGCTTCATTTCAAAAACGTTCGAAAAATAAAGAAATCATGACAAATCAGTTAGTTCACTTGCTTATATGATGAATATTATGATATATGAATATTATATACTAAAGAAAACTGCAACAATTTCTTTGGAGGAAGGAAGCATGTATCATCTAGTGAACCCCTATCTTGACTCGATTGACTATTCATGTTTTTATATGTAATATGCCATCATCAATAAAAACAATTATTGTTAAAACATATATAGTATTTACCTAGTTATATGATCATTGTAAATTTGTAAGAATTAATGCAAAAGCAAATAAGTCTGTTAAGATTATAATAAAAAGAACATATCACAATATGTGAACATATCAAAATCTAATAAGAAACAAAGTATCTAGTCACCAACATTGAAATAAATTGAAAAGAGACAATTCTATATTACTTGAAAAATCTATACGATAGTCAACATATCCATACCCCCTAAATTGTACGTGTTTTAGGATCTATTTCTTGTTATTCCAAGACCTACAGAAAATTTGTATTGTTATGTCTGTCCAATTTTGAATTCTTATATATATGAATGCATTTACATTAGAGCCACTAAAACGACAGAAACGTACAGATGTATTATGTCTAAGCGAAGCTTCGAAAGCAAGCTACACCTAAGAAATAATAAAAACAGAAGCGAAGAAATTCCAAGCTTATCTACACTTCTACACTAATATTATAAAGAGGAAAGATTTGTATTTTTGTATGTAACGAATAAACTCAAAAAGTACTTGACCGATTCTAATTATTCTTTTTTCATTAGAAAGCTACATTATCACTGAGTAACATAGGCTATATTTAGTACTAGATTACTAAAGAAATCTTTAGAAATGCTATTAAAGCCAACCGTAGGTGTAAAAAAATTAGCCATAAAATGTCTTTCATCGCATACGCTGCGAGGAGTATTCATGATAGGACAAAAAAATGTTCGACAATATTATAGAATATATCAATATCTACAAAAAACTCCGCGAGACCATATCTAACTATTGTATTAACGTCACTATAACTACTTTTTTACATTTAAAAAATTGATAGAAATGCCGATCAAAATCTGTCAGTGTTATCCATATCATTTATATTTTTTTATCTAAATAAATAATTTAATATTCAAGACTGTCTCAATACTTTATGATTACTTTTTGAATTATTGAAATCGGACATTCCATTCAAAATATATCATGAAATTAAAATAAAAATACATGCCGGCGGCGAGCGCCACGCAGCGCATCGAATAACTAACTCTGTAGTTGAAGTTCAGAAGTTCACCGATTAAGATATTTATTTTTATTGTTTCGTAACCATGGTTGAAATTTGGGCCCACTATTTTGACCCGGAAACCAAAAAGCTAAAAGATGTCCTGGGAACGAGACTCCTCACCGACACCGTAACAATTCAAAGTCTCAAGTTCGGCGGGAAAGGTTTTGGCGTTCGTTTTTGGGGACGCTGAAGGAATTATTATGATCGAATACTTAGAAACGGGAGCTAGTATTACATGGTCTTACTACGCAGACCGAAAAATGAGATAACGGGAGACCATTAAGGAAAAAGTACGTGGCAAACTGCGAGCCGGGGTGTTGTCTCACCGGCTGAAAAAGTACCAGGTGATTTAAAATGTTACAAATCTGTTTACACCGTGTTGAACAAGTGTCTTTTGACATTTAAAATAACATCGAAGACACAGTGCACTACCCACAGGAATTTTTAGATTCCCTCAATCTGCTGGCTTGCCACCTCATGAACTAAAATTAAAAATAGGTACGCCTGCACGCTTTTAAGAAATTTTAGCGCTCCCAATATGTGTAATGGTATAAGACTATTGATCAAATAATTAAGAGACAATGTGATTGTAGCAACTATCATTACGGGTCCCGCAGCCGGTCAGCTGGCACATGCTCCGCGGATTCGACGATACCAACTGATTTGCCCATATCTTTTAAAATATTACAGTTCCCTTTAAAATATCCTTTGCCCTAACAATAAATAAATCACAGGGACAAACTTTTTCCATAGTTGGTATCTTAAGGAAAGAGTGCTTTTTCCACGGGCAATTTAATGTGGCACTTTCTCTAGTAGGAATCAATACGTTCGTGTTGCCACCTACAAGTACCACAGCCAAAGTTGTGTACAGGGAGGCTTTAAGATAAGCATACATTTTATTTAAATTAAGTGATTCACGGTCGTTTTAATTAGCATGCTTATAACTCAAATATCTGTTTATGTCTACCCGTGCGAAGCCGGGACGGGCCGCTAGTATTTAATATTCATATTCAGGTACCAATAATAAAAAAGCTCGTATCAATAAAATTCCAAGGAATAATTAGCAACCCTAAGCTAGTGTTTACAAGCAATTGTTGTTTATTAATGTGAATAAACATGACATTAAATATAACTGGTTTCAGTACAAAAGGGACCGTAGCAAATTAATCACACGTTTACTAATCGCTGCGACGCCCTAGATTGGTCGGATATTTTTGAAAAAAGACGTCAAATCGAAATAAAAATAACATAATAATCCATTATAATATAAAACTTGTTAACAAAAGGTATTAAAAAGTGACAAATACATAAAATCCATACTATTTAAAAAAGCTATAAAATCATTTATAAAACGAAATATATGCTTATGCCAGCATTGATAAGGAATTAAACTCACTCTTAACCGCATTCATTAAAAAAAATTATAACGTAATGGAATACTATCAAATAAACTCAAAATGAACTTGTGCTTCCGACGGATACGTATCTTTCGTTTTAAGTTATGGAATATTACAGTGGAGAAATTCGGTTCAGCATTCGAAGTCCAAAAGAAATGCATTAATTATATCTATTTGTTGAAAAATATATAAAAAAAATAATACACTACAACTGCCATACCTGCATATTAGAGACAAATGTTTATTAGTGAGACAAAATATATTTGTTCTTATGTATATGTTTTATTAAAAAATTTGATTGGATATGATCTATATTATTTCGTTTTCTTTTTTATTATATTATGTGATAAGTAAATCTGACTATAATTGTAATTTAAAATTATGGTACTTTAAAATTTATTTTTTAAATCATCTTTTATAATAAAGATATAATAAATACAGACAATAAAGTATATAATAAAGACAAAGAATTAATCTAGCTATAAAACTAACTACAACGCGCGGCATGGTGCCAAGAACGCTGGCAGCATAACATCTTTTGCTGAACTGTTATGGCTGCACTCGCCCGGCGAAGTAAAACCGCCCTGTTAATTTAAAAAAAAAACATTACTTCTACTGCGGATCCAATCATTACAAATGGTATCGCATAGGATGCCCACCCACTAGATGAAGCACTAGATGACCTGGACGGTTTTAGTATAGAGAGCAATTTGTGTTATTATTTGGTTGCTGGAAGAGAAACCTATTTCCCCCAAACATAAGTGCGGAGATGTTTGTTTACTCGTATTTTTGTTCGTGTGTTTTCTTGTTTTTTATGATTTATAAAATAAATATAACAATACAACAATACTGACAATTTTGTTTGCTAAATATTATAATATATCCGTTTCAATGACTTAAATTGCGAAATACAAAAGCTATAACAAAAGCGAACGTATGCTTTTTGAGATGTTATATTATGTTAATATTCTTTGTAAGCACAGCTCTTGCTGCAAATATATGGCTACGCCGGCCTTAGAAAATGCCACCATGCCATGCAAAGAGCCTGTATAAAATAAAGTATATTTGAGTTGTGATATTGGCTGATAGCCACCTTTCTTCACGACACACATTTCTTTTTTACAAACTTTGATTGCAATGGCTTGAAGCAAGCTACAATCCCACTGACCCGTATAAAATAAATAAAAATAAAGATTTTTGTATATAAATATCGTGTTTATGTTGGTGACTATGATATATGACTTGATGCTAATTAATTGTCTATTTTTATAACTTTATTAGATCTCCTCTGGATGGGCAAACTTTATACTTCTGTAATCTGCCTAGTTACTAAAAAAAATTTGTTGAACCAAGCTGTTTTGAAGTAAAATTTATTACGTCTACAACAGATTGTCAAAAGGCTTCTTAATCTTGAATTGAGTTTCGTTGCCTTCATACTGCAATTGTGAATACCTTTTATTATTACCTGGTAAGACTCGCAATCGGTGCAATGGAGTCTTAATTTGAACCATAGATTACAAATACACCTGACACATCCTTGCTTTTCTATCTCTGAGGTATTATATCCATCCTACGCCCTAAATTAACGTTTACGTATCCATTTTGACGCTGTTTTTAATTTTTTCGAGGAAAAACACAAGACAAGTAAGTTGATATAATAGCAGTCATTCTATTAACTAGTTGCTTAAATACAAAAAACTGTCAAGTGCGAGTTCTAGAAATATCTACAAAAACATAAAAATCACACTTTTCTTATGTCTAAATCCGCTCTAATATTAATTGGATTATTTATTTTCAAAGTGAATAATATGACTCATTATCTGTGGTCCTTTGAAGTGTTCTACATGTTTAAGTTTTTAATATCGATAATAACGAGAAAAATATCATATTTGTTTTATGGTATTTATTTAATGTAGATACTTAAAAAAAATTTCGGTGAATATTTTAACCATGTATACCTATTGTCTTTATCAATAAAAAAACGGTCAAGAAAATGACTTTGGTTGAATGAGAGCCCCCTAAATATTGATTTAATTGTTTTAGTATTTCATTTTTTGGCGCCAACTGAAATTTAGCACCTGTGAAAATTTAATCGTCTCTCACCGTTCATGAAATTTACAGACGGATCTGACTTTTGGATACGGAACTCTCAAAAGACTTACTTAGGTTTTTTCAGCACCTGCATCAACCTAACTTCGATTGGGTAGATGCATGTGCAAAAAAAATCTGTTACAGCGCTCATAATTCCCTCTTACACTATTATACATTTCATCTTGTAAATGAAAAATAATCTTTTTCCTTTTAAAACTTAACAAAATGAATATCAATATTGAGGTTCCAACATGCCACTAATTTTCAAATTAGCTTGTCCCATGACAAAAACGTGTAAAATATGAAAAAATGGAAACACTGCATATTTTTAAATGGTTTTAATAAATATGCCACTTTTTCATGGTTTATATTTTACAAATATGTGCTAACAACGAAGAGGTACAGTACACCTGGTGTTAATGATCCCGCAGCCCATAGACACACGCTACATCCGAAGAGTTGTGCACGTGGTATGCTATAGACAAATTTCAATCATAATGTGCGACACTCCGCGTGTTCTAGGTTTTCCCACTATGTATTAATGTATATATATTAAAGCATATATATATATCAATTATTAACTAAAACTAAAATCTGGTGTTACCTTTATTACGTGGAGATTTAAGAATTAAGGTTTCCTCACGATTTTTTCCTTTACCGCCGAACTTGGGGTAAAACTGAAGGAATTAACAATTTAATTGGTGCTGGCACTGAGGTTTGAACTTAGGTTCGTCTCTTTTAAAGGCGAGCATCCAGATAAACAGCCATGGCGGTTTTGTTACGATACAATGATAATTGTATATAAGTCGTGGTGTTTGACGTAGCAACTTAGGTTTGGAGTAAACGCGGAACACACTACACTTATTTCAGCATAGTAAATATTCTAAAAATGGCTACTTTCAAATGAAGCTTTGTATTGATATTTAAGTGTAAAACTTATGTTCGTACAAAAGAATCTATGAGATAAAGCGCAATAAGCTAATAAGTTAAGCTTATTGGTAAGTATTTATGCCTTTATTCTTTTTAGATATGAGCATTATTAATTCAACCAACTTGACGTGGGGTACTTGTGTGGATGGAAATGGTTAAAAAAATGTTAGTCTGTTTTGCATATTTGTATGCTTCATGGGAGCGCTTTGCATATTTGTACGCTTCAATCAATTAACGCGAATCAGTGTGCGTTTTG
This sequence comes from Graphium sarpedon, assembly GCA_018246115.1. Classification (NCBI taxonomy): domain Eukaryota; kingdom Metazoa; phylum Arthropoda; class Insecta; order Lepidoptera; family Papilionidae; genus Graphium; species Graphium sarpedon. The sequence goes on from DWTD01000033.1 coordinate 7,846, forward strand.
TAACGTCCTCGTACGACGTTCTTTGGTAAACACTGACAATATTAAGAATATCAGATGTACAAAAATTTACTATTGTTGACCATTTCAATAATGAATACATTACATGAAACATTATAAGTTAGGCTTTTAATATATTTAGACTTTTGACTAATATAAATCCATTAATTGAGTAAGTTATTATTGAAATGATACGAGTATAAAATCAAAAGTTGCTGATATCGCACGGGAAACGGTCCAGTTATCGATTAACCAGCTGCCCCTCAAAATATAAGATGTTGTCCCTTTCGCTCACATGTCTGTTTCATCAGAGTGGAGTATTACCGCGAATGTAGTATGCGTTAATGCTCACTGTCGGCACCCACACATCCGAATATAAAATTTCGTCCATTGAAACCTCTTTTAGCTACTGGGCGCCTGGTACCACGAACCAAGCTTTGGGGCGTATTGACCCCTGTATGCGTCTTTTCTTAATTTGTTTCGTACTTCGGGCGATTGCGGTACGAAAATAAACGTAAATTAAAGAATAAAATGTACAGGCACTTTCAGAACAAATGAAACAACTTCACAGGTACAAAAGATAGCAAGAAATTATTATTTCACATCGAACTACGATTTTGAACGGATGAGACAAATTGTATAAAGAAATAATTTTAGAGGCGACTAAAACGTTAGAAATCAATAAGTTAGTATTGTTAAATAAAACTAATTTACGGATTTTATCGCGTTATATTTTTTAAGAATTTGCCCGACGTTTCGAACCCTTTACAGCGTTCATAGTCACGGGCAGATTGAGATGGCGGTCGCCTTAATGGCATTATTGTATCAGCATACCCTAATTTCAAGTTATATTATTTTTGGTCCGATCTATGCAGAAGCTGCTAACTGTATCTTGTCTTGCAGTTTTTATTTGCTTGGATTTTAATTTATTAATTATGGGATCCCAAGTTGCTGGTAATACTCAACCATCTTCTCTATTGAAATGAGGATGTTTCTTTATTTCAATAGCCTCGCGAATCTGCCCGTGACCATGAACGCTGTAAAGGGTTCGAAACGTCGGGTGAATTCTTCTGAAAAATATAACGCGATAAAATCCGTATATTATCTTTATTTCACAGTTTCACTTGCAATTACATCCTGGTATATATTCTTATACATTTTCTGTGTCAGTAAGAAAACATATACAGTTTTGATAGATTTAATATTAGAAACCAGGACAACTAATAACACCAAGCCTTCGCCTACAAAAGGTGATAAAACATTCATTAAATAATAACCATGTTCTTTTATAATTCTACACTTAAAATTGAGTTTATATTTTTATATATTTAATATCCTTTGATTCTTGATTAAAAGTAAAACTTAAAAAGACTTTAAGTCGATCCTTGTCGTAGGAAAATATACTTATATTTTCCTACGACAAGGATCGACTCGAACGATCGAGAAGTTACAGAAGCTTGTGTTTATACAGGGTATCCAGTAAATAATGGATAATCGTTAAGCGACGCACAGCGCAGTCAAAAAAAAAACAGGCTACTGAAAGTTTTTTCCAAAAAATAAGTTACACCTTTTTATTCTAAACAGTCATGGTAACTTTGCAGATATATGTACTCCACCACAAAACGAACATTTAACATTTTTCTCCCTTGATTTTATTTTGGTTTCATCAATGTGTGTAAAATTTGTATATTTATATAAAAACAGTTATTACCACAAATTGAGTGAGCTTGAAGTGAAGTATGAGTTACATTATTTAAAAAATGTTACAGTGTATTGGTCCCCATGACTGTATCTATTTAATATTTTTTTAGCTTTTAGTACATTTATCTGCAAAACTACCATGACTATCTATAAGAAAACCGTATAACTTGATTTTTTTATTTTCAAGTTTTCTAGTTTTTATTTCTCATTCTATTAAATTCATGTAAGGTCTCATTATTGCAAGGTTTCTTGCCCGTTAATTTTTTACATTCTAACCTCTCGATTAGTAAACCCTCCAAAAATCTCACTCTTAGAGCTATGTAATCTTAATCTTCCCCAAATAGTTTTGCGTAGTGTGGATCGCGTAGTAAGTAAATTACTGCGCGATCCACAGTGCTGCCCTGTATTTTATACACCGTGGAAGCCCATGACAATATTAAGGGCAACATTCGTCTTTAAGCCGCCCCGTAATTTGATCTTGGCTGGAAACTATGCCTTTCGGGTGTATAAGATGTACGCCGCCTCTTGCAAAGTAAATTTGAACCGAAGGTAAATGTAATTTTCCTAAAAATTTACTGTTGTATACATCTGGGTTTCATGCTGTTTAAATAATATTTGGGACCAGTCTAAAATCATAGATATTTTAAATTAGTTTTCAAGGAGGTATACTACAACATTATCTATATGGTTCTCAGCTCAGTGCACAAGTACTCCTCTCATTCTCCACGGGAGCAATCCCATGTTACGGCCATCCTTCACGAAGTTCCGGGATAAGGTTGCTGGCCACAGCCATCTTCTGGATTGATTTTTTCTTTTTTTTTTTAATTTAAAAAGAAAATTTTCTGTCCTTTGCAAGGTGCACATAAACCAAACTTATGACTTAGTGAACTATTAGATTAGTTATATATTTATTTAAGATTCACCACTTCACTTATTCACTATCCAAAGTATCTTTTTAAATGTTACAATAATTATAGGTGAAAACATCATTCATTCATATAATGTGTAGTTCAAATACAATAAAATTGCAGATTACAATAGTCTTCAAGAATTAAAAAAGCAATTGATAAA
>DWTD01000034.1:0-10584 GCA_018246115.1 Graphium sarpedon
GTGAACAGGACGGGGCCCAAAACCGACCCTTGAGGCACCCCGGCTCGAACGGGGCGCATTGACGAGTAAATTCCCTCAACGCGATAGCGAAAGGTTCGATCGGTAGGGAAGTCTCGTATTATAAATACGAGATGATCGGGCACACGGAGTTTGTATAGCTTGTATATCAGCCCGTTGTGCCAGACCTTATCGAACGCTTTAGCCACGTCAAGGAAAATTGCTCCGGTTTTGTGGCCCTATATCCGCTTAGATATAATATACTCTGTGATGCGGTGCACTTGATGCGTACACGAGTGTCGGATTCAAAAACCAAACTGCTCTGGGATGAGCCCTCGAGATTCCATAAAGGTTCGTAAGCGGGCTAGAATTAATCCTTCGTAGATTTTCCCAAAGGCCTTGAGGAGGCAGATTGGGCGATGGAAGGTCGGGAGGTTGGGCTTTTTAGAGGGTTTGAGTCCCACACGAGGTGGGAATAAGCCTTCGGTTAACGACTAATAGTTGTATTAGGTTGGGAATAGCTTGATCACCTTATTGGTGATTTTATCTGACCCTGGGGGAACTATAGGAATACACTGTAGTCTGTCACAGAGTTCCTAACTAGTGTAGACTACAGGGCTCCTAATGACTTTTTGGCTTATATTTGTTATATACTCAATAAATAAATAAGTAAACAGTAGTTTAGGGCTTGTCACACTGTATCAGTACGTGTTTTTTTGTATTATGAACCTGCATTCGTATGTGTTCATGTTTATCATTTGTTTTAATTCTATGATGGTCTATGGTTTATCCTCCTGTGACCGTTATTAACATTGTGACTTAGTTTATTACAGACGTTGCCAAAATTTATGGCGAGATTATACTATGTTAAATAATCGGCAGTCACTTAAAATGTGGACAAAAATAAAAACTTTACTATATAAAATTACTGTACTTTATTATTGTTAAGTTTAATTATAGCAATCAAATAATTACAAACATTTAATTAAAGTAGATACAAGTTATTGACAAATATTAAGGCTAGTACTTTAATCCTCCGAAATAATAACGACATATTTTTCCACCAAAATATATTTCGAAAGATTGAAAATCTTCTCCTTTTTAGACACGTCGTGGATACACCATTTTACAAGTTATTTGACTTAAAATACGAATCTAACTTTAGTATCTCAATAAGATTTTAAACATTTATCTACGTGAAGGAAGACGGAAGTTAATCTTTTATTGGATTAACGATGCTATAAAACCGCCCGAGACATCTGCGGATGTTTTATTGGATACTTTCCCGCCCCAATACTTTGATAACGAAGGCTACGGGCACCCGTGCTCAACGTTATCTCGAAGTATATTATTCTACTTTTGATAACGCAATTGATGTCGAAGTTTTGAACCATGATCATTTACCTATTCTTAAGGAATATCTGATTCAGATATTAAACACTTCTAGTCCAGCGATACACTCGTGTTTTGCGTAATGTTCTTTGTTAATATTGGCATGGTTGCAAATATTTCTAAAAATTAAATAAATACAAATATTGATACAAAGTTTAGCAAATAAACGCGGTGACGATGTTTATAAATATGGTAAAAAATGCCCATGCCCATGTGATAGCAATAAAATTTATTTAAAAACATACTTACAATATTCTACAATATTTTCCGAGTCTAACTATCAACCAGTCCCTAAAAAAATATTTTTTATTATAATTTAACGAATTATCTATTGAATTAATCTATTTAAAACTTAACACATCATTATTTAATTCATTATATTTACAAATGTATCGATTACTCCATGTTTAATAACTAAATTTTGACAAAAAAGTTGATTATTTCGAATGTAAACAATTGTTGCTCCGCACTTTGTTATAATGCTAAATTAATGGAATGGCTAAATGTAAATTTACAACTCTATAGGGCGCTGTATGTAAATTAATGTAACATAAATAGTTTATTACCTGAAAATGATCTAAGTTAATGGTTCTGATGAAGCCACATTTTGGAAATTATGAAATGTAAATCCAAATAAGTTTAAACTAATAACATACTACTCCAATTTATGTACGTTGTAGTTGTGTAATTTGCTTATTAGTCTTACTACATTTTCTACCATAAATAGCAGAAAGTTAAACCAGCAATAACAAGAGTATTATAAACTTTCGGCTCAGGATTAAATGGAAACCCAATTAATAATTAATTCTGCTGTGACCGAAGCGCTACGAGGTTTCATAGCTTTAATTGTTACGCAACTGTTTTAAAATATTTAGTTCAGGGCTTACTGAAATAATGCTCTCCTGGCAGAGTTTGTGTCACTGTGAAACAGGGCGTAGCTCTGCTCATTCAGTCGGTGTTTCTATGTAAAATAGAACTGCATTTGTATCTATTCGGCTTTTTAATCAAACAGACCCATGTACCTGACCTATGTAATAAAACTATATGTAAATTTTAACATTCATATACCTTCTTTTTTAAAAGGGGAAATCTTCAAAAGATACCGATAATAGGTTATGTGGGACTTCTACTCACTAATACCTACTCGGTCGCCAACATTAGTCTTTACAAGGAGCTCCAGGATCTCCTACTGAACGCACCGGTGGCGCCCATCTACACTGCGTACAACATGCCTTAAGTTTTATCGTCCTTCCTATTTAAGTCGCCATTTACGACAGGCAGAGGATACCTTAGCCATATTCTTAAAATCATAGGGGGTTTCTCTTTGTGTATTAGGCCCTTGCCTTATTAAATTGCATTTAAAATACCAACAAATCTCATACAAGCTGATGACCGGTATGTCATCTATCTACTGTTAGGTTAATCGCCTCGCGTTTGAATAAAGCTGCGCCGGGTTCGCTCGTGCATGTCTTAGAAATTCTCAATAATCTCGGGTTTAGAAGATACGCTTCTGCCATCATTGGTCATCAGCTTAGTCAACTGGCTCTATCGGAAGTATTAATATTCAGACATTATCCCTTTAAATTATGACATATTCCCTTTAAATGAGCAGTTCAAATCTAAAAGGAAAAAAAGTGTGGGGTGGGGGTCTTAATACTATCTGAAAAAAAGAACTAAAGAAAAAAAGAAATTTAAGCAGATTGATAAATACTGCCTGGCTTCTAAATTGATCGCTAACATTGAGTTAGAAGCCTTTACAGCAGCGCGCTTCAGCAATGCTTCGTTCGTCCAGTTGCTATTTCCCTTGGGCCATTTTTTCCAATACTTTACACTCAAATTACTAAATCTCCTGACCTGATGGTAACCTTGGCGGTATATCATCAGCATTCCTGCCAACCTTTGACATATGTGCTAAACAAATAGCTTAGGTTAATAGGTTGACCGTAGTCTGGAAAGTAAATGCACAAAAAATCCGATATGTTTCCATTAACAAATGAATAATCTTTTTAATGTTATAATTTACATATATTTAAAATATTTCTCATTATATGTTACCCATAGTGAACATTCTTTCACAAATAATTTCTCGTACTTAATCCTATAAAAAAATATATATATGTATATGTATATATATTTTTTAAATACTACATACAACTTTTTTGTACAGTATTTAGAAAATCCTTCACACAAACTTATAAGTCGAGATTAAATTTAGTGTTCACTACCATTTAATTTTATCTGTTAACTTATTCAGATAAAAGACAATATAGCATATATCTTAATAGTACTTGTTTGTAATATTTTTACCGGCTTTTGATTGATGATTTTTTTTAATTTAATTATTATATTTGATTTTATGTTGATGTTATTTCACTTTTTAGGCATCTCCACTTGTATTTTATTCTTTGTGAAAATGTACTCGTTTCCGTACTAAATTAAATTCCATTGTGTTAGATTTCTTTATTTTTGCATTACTCGGAATTTATCTTTTCATTACTGGAAAAACAGTAGCTGAAAGTCCATATGTAGTAAATGTTTTCACTTAATTCCGTCGATTTGTCTGTAAAACGTTAATGCTATTAAAATGCAATGAATTGGAAAGCATCGAAACGATAAAGGAAAAGCAGCGGATGAGAGAAAGGCAATATAAAAAGGAAATGTATGTGGGATGAAAACTGTATAAAATACTATTGTTACAACAGAAAAAATAATAAGGTTATGACAGAACTTATGACCCTACTATACACAACCATACTACTAGACCCAAAATTACAATATAAATTCAGAAGAAAAGTTTTGATTCATATTTGGTTCATTTCTAATTACATTAAGCTATGATTTGGGAAGAAAGGTTTTCGAGAACAACCGACAAGTGCAGTGTGCTCCTCCCCCACTAGATGGATCGACGATCTGCACGACTTTGCAGGTAGTCGATGCATATAGTTCGATGAGTATACTTCAGTACCGTGCTTTGTGGCAATTTATGCGGTAGGCCTGTGTTCAGCACCACTGCTGCTCGTTTCAGCCTTTCAGGCCACACAAAAGCCTGAAATGATGATGATTTATGAATAAAAAAAATTATAGTTGAGTTATTTCCAATAATTACATCTTTTAGAAAAGAGCCCACTCCTGCCTTTTAGGGACTCCTCTGGTATTGAAGGATCTATAAGCAAATCGCATACCATAAGGTGGTGCCGCATGGTCGTTTGCCTCCAAAAAAAAGTTTAGCCTCAACGACATCTTGGGCCGTTTTATTCATAATAATATTTATCCAGTTTTTATGACTTTTAAATTGTTTTTATGGATAAAGCTTCGGTCTCTAATCTATCATATTGCCTTCCTGCCATCCAACGAGTTTCCTCTTCCGGTCCAACATTTTCCAGCTCATCGCCATCCAATCGCGTTTTAGAGAAGGGATCGAAAGAATAAAGAATAAAAAATATTTATAATTTATGCACTTTCAATCTCTATCGTGTTTGCTTTAAAAAGATCAAAGATAAACATTCGACATTTTATATTTTTATTGAGTTTTTGAAGAAGTATTATTTTTATAGAAAATTAAGAATCTGCTTTCGGACGCCAAATGACAGTAACCTATGTGACATTTTATTAGGCTAACACAAAATTGTGTACAAAAAAAAGGTAGTTTTTAACAATCACTTCATAAAAAATGGCCGAGCCGAGTCTGAAACATATTGAAAAACAACCGATTTAAAGTCGGTCAACAGACAGCACAAAAAATCGTTATAGGAGTAAAAAGTTATATACTAAAAACGATTACACGAATAAGTTTTAGTTTTAAAAGCTACTGTTTATGTTGATTAGGAACGACAGGTCCTTTAAGAAAGGTTTTTCTACGTGTAAAATTATTTGATAATGTAAATTATTGCTCATATATGGTTATTGAAGGAAACCAAAAAATCGTTTGTAAAAATTATTACTTCATACATTACGACTTCAATATTTACAAAATTTTAAATATTGTAATGTATTCAAAGGATCCACATTGAGGTAAATTATATCAAGTAAATGAATTTCGTATATTTTGGTAAATATTGTACATTATAAAATAAATCTTACTAACGGTTTTTATAGCATTTTAATATGATTGTTTTATATTCAGAATAATATTGTTTTTTTTTTAATTTACGCATGAAAAATGCTGTAAGAGAGTTTCCTGACTGAGTTTCTCGCGTTGTCTTGAAGAGGGGCTTGGTAGTCGTGGATAGCAGTGCCCAAAGAGAAGCGAAGAGAAGCTTATAATTAATGTAAGGCACGGTCCAGAACGCTGCTAAGTATGGAGCCCCGAAGGTCAAAATTAAAGCATGGGGGTGATTCGGCGTAAAAGCTTTAAAATATTGGTTACTGTCCATTATTATCCATGATCACGGGACTGCACGGGATTGGTTTGTAACGAATACGTCTGCGATGTTTCTGGCTCTCTGCCTTTTGATTATCCCAAAAAAAAAGATCTGCCTCCTCACAAGACCATCAAAATTCCGGCTAGGAATGCAGGGATCATAGTATAAAAGAATATTTCAAACATCGCTAAAACTATTGTTAGCATATATAGAATACCAAAATATATTTTTAAACGCTTTAAACTTATTGTAAGATCTGTGTCTTTAACACTAAATATTGACATAGATTGTAATATACATGGACGTTTTACAGGTATTAATTACACATATACGATACAGATATCTGTAGGTCAAATATTTGCTTCGGATTTGAATCGAACCTGCAACGCCGCAGTCGATGGCTTAGCAACTTTGCGGTCATCAATTGTATGAAACCCATTCAACTAGTGTTTTCGCAACAATAGTATATTTATAAAGTTTCAGCCAATTCCTTTGTTTTTTCACATCGCTTCTCTCACTTCCGCTGCACCTCCGGTTCCGGTTCGAAATTCGGTATATTCCAATTCATTGCTATTTAATCGCATTAAAGTTTTTTAAGACAAATCGTTGGAATTTAGTGAAAATGTTTAATGGAATATGGAAGTTTAGCTTCTGCCTCGTTAATAAGAAGAGAAATTCGTGAGAAGGCATAAAGATGAAAGTCTGAGGGTAAATCTTTAAAAAGTTATAAAAGTAACAATTTTAGACGCTTTGGAAGTAGACTGTTGAGTTATTTCATTATGTTTGTACATATAAACGACCGATACGATCACAATGAATACTTATTTAATTATATGAATTTATAGACTAAAAAAAAAGAAATATCCAAAACTGTTTCATAAAATACTTCGAATTCACTAAAAGCACTCCATACTATTTCAGATTTTTCTTGATTGGCTCTTTATGTATATATACGAGTATTATATGATAAAACTGATTCCCTGACTTTATTTCTTTTTTATCCTTTTTAAAAACATATAGCTTTTTTGTAAATAATATGTGATGAAAATGTAAGTGCAATTATTTAAAAGTTCTTAGAGTTATTAAATTCAGTTCGAAGGATCACAAATTCGATGCAATCAAACCATGAGTTAGATTTTACGAGCTGAAAATCCTTTATACAATTTTTGCTGAACTAATACGGCTGTTCTTACTCGAGGAAGTAAAACCGCGCTACACAAAGGGCCGGCATAAAAAAAGTATGTATGGCTCGTTGTGATCCAGAAAGCCATTCCCACCCTTTATTTTCCCGGTCCTTCCCTCTCCAAATGCTTTATTCCTGACCCATCCTCCATAATAATTTCTCAATTCAATTTCCTAGGCTTTCTGCTTTCCCACAATAGTGATGTGTATGTACACATAAAAACATAGTAGTGAATCTGTTCTGCAAGGTAATTTGTACTAACATTATGCTATGATATGTTAAACGTTCAGTTCCTCGGCAAGCAAAGGGCTAACATCTATGGTACGTAATTATTCTGTTCATTTATGAAAATATTATTTAAGTGTTGTTCGGTATTTAGTCTTTAATATTATTGGTAATTTTAATTGGTAATAATAAGTTATATTTATTGCTATGGTGTTTTTATATAAGACTTTTATTTTATTTATATACGTATATATAGGACTAGGCCTAGAAGAAAGTCTTTTTGGATTAAATTGAAAGTTTGAATTAATAGATTTTTGCTTGTGACATCATTTTAAAAAGAAAAGTTTTATGGAATAGTATTATTATATGTACTATTGTTGGGATCAAAGGGAAAGTTTGCAGAGTTCGAAAAAGGTATATTGTTTGAGCACCTTTATTACGTTACTTATGTACAAATATTGCTTGTTAGCGAGTGCGTGTTGCTAAGTGCACTGACCCGAGAATATAATAAAGTAATTTGACACCCCAGTGACGACGCAGGGCGCATCAAAGTTTTCAGTTAGGTACAAACCGTACAAGTATTCATGATCCTTAAGTATTTTTTCCTATTTTTGGTTTTATTATTTGTATGAAAACCAAGTAATAAGCCTAAAAGAAAAAAAAAAGCTTTTGTTCGCTCGTAACATACATACTTAGGGTGGAGCTTGGATTGCAATGCAGGAGTCGCAAAGGCCATTGAAGCCCTCAAAAAAGCCTAAAAATGTAATGTCTTTTCGTTAGTATGTGAAAGAATACAAATGGAATAAGATCAAAACGGTGCTTTGTAGCAAAAGCTAAATAGATGCAAATGCAGCTCCATAAAACAAACAGACATCGAATGTAAGGCTTAAGTTAAAGCTTCAGCCACCGTGGTAGAATCTAGGCCAGGTGAGCAATATGTTTCAATGAGCCCTGCCTTAAATGTGTAGAAATCGAGCCCCAGATTAAACAGATTCAACATTTGAAACTCAATTTGAACGTAGCGTTATGTTGCGGGACGGCAAAAGCTACGAAACCACGTAGCGCTACGGTCAGGGCGCTATAAATTGTGCATTAAGCTTGCCTTTAAATCCTGAAGCTAAAAGCTGGGCATGTCCGTTACTTGTTGAACTTTATATTAGTTGTGGTTGAGAATGAGTTAAGCTAATTGCACGGCTTTGGTGAAACCAGAACTAGTGTGATAATTTAAGCTCATACACATTTGACTCTGCATATTTACTCTGCACATCTATTATTACTTATAATTAATTATATTACAGGTGTATATATGTAATAAATAATTATGTAATATTAAGAAATACTGTTTGCTAAGCAGAAGGGGACATAAATGAGGATAAGTTAAAAATCTTCGTAGTTTTTTTGTTTATTTTTTCTAGAATTTAAAAAAATTAAGAAAACACACCTATTATATTAGTCCAAAATGTATGATATTAATAAAATAATATATTATAACCATATATTATACACTTAATGTTAATTAAACTATTTATTGTAAAAACGAAATATATTATCTAGTATCTCAGTTCTGTAATTAAACATTCTTATCTTAGAAATAACAAAAATATTTTAATAATATCGTAAGGTCACCATTCTGCACTCAGGCCGCGTGGCAGTTTTTTTATATAATATATTAGCAGTCTGCAACGTCTGATATAAAACGCATTAGATGCACTTAAAAGCCTAATAAGTACCAAGATAAAACACCTCACACGCCTAAGTAGTATGTCGGGGATATCAGACTATTGGATCTATTTTCAAATCCTTTTATTTTTCAACCTGTCTATTGAAAAATACAGAATCATATATCCGTATCTTTCTATATTAAATGAACTCTCGGACTTGAATGACATTTGTGGTTGTGAATCTTCTTAATTTCATCATCTGTTGGCGCAACCACTGAGCTATTGGATGCTACGATGCAAAGCGTGGGTTCGATTCCCGTCTACAGTACATATTTCTTCTTCATCTGAGTATTTTTGAATGTCCAAATTATTTTTCCAAAACCCCCTTGTTACTATTTTTTCTTTAATCATATGAAGGAACAAAATAAATATGCAAGATTTTGACAAAAATGAGAGTGAAATGTAAATAATATAATCTAAATAAAATGTATGTGAAGTACATATTTTTTTGCATTATAAGTTAATTTTGTTTATCTGCGGTTTCGAAAATTAATTTATCTAAACTTCAGATTTTGATAGTATAGTGATTAGGTTTAATTTTATTAGAGCAAAAAAAACAGCAAAATGATAAGGCGTTAATTATATTATTAGTGCCTTGTAGTTATGCAGTTTTTTGTGTACTGCATACATCGGCATAAAAAGAAATACTGTTATAGAAAAAGTTACTATAATCTAATTTAATAATGATATCAAGACTTTCAATAGTCGGGCCCTGCTCATGAATGCTGAAATATTTTGGAATATCGGTCACGTAAATTAAATCTTTGCTTTTAGCATACGAAATATTTAAAGGAATACAAGAAAGGATGTTCTGATTTTATGTACGTATATTCTATGCTACTGGCACTATAATATTTTAGCAATATTAATGCAATTTTACCTAAAGGTTTGTTTTTATCTCAATAAATTACGTAACTATATGTTTTATCTTACATAGTTCGAAATGGAAGCGAAAAAGACAATGCCAGCAAGGCTACTATAAGTTTTAATTACAAAATATAATTTTTATAGTTTATAGTATAAGGGGAGGATAATGCATCGTTGTCTAATTGTTCTTTATATAACCTTTGCCCAGTCAGCCGTGTTTCCGTTTCCGCTTCCAGCTATGCGAATTTTTCCGATTCAATAGAATTTAATAGCAAACAAGGTCTTTTCTGACTTGATTTTTCCCATACACGAATATATGGGAAAAATCGGGTTGAATATATTTTATGTAAAGGTGGAAGGTGCAAATGCAGCTCCACCAAACCTAGACTAAACGTGTGAAGTAAGCTCTAATTCAACGTGCCCCAACTCTGTCGGGAGAGCATTATGTTTCAGTCTCACGCTATATATGTTAAAACAATTGCGGGACAATTAAAGCTACGAAACTCGTAGCGCTTTGGCCACAGCGGAATTAATTATGTATTGGGTTTCCCTTTTAATCCTGAGCCGAAAGTTTATAATACGCCTGTTATTGCTTGTTTAACTTCCTGCTGGTTTATGGTTGGAATCGTAGTAAGGCTAATTAAACGACTACGTTAAAACCGAAATAAAGAGTTATTAGTAGCTTGTATGCACTATATATCTCATAGTATAATATGTATATATATATATCATTATATATAATTCTTCTGTACGTGTGTGGCCAGTGAACTCCTCCTAAACGGCTGGACCGATTTTAATGAATTTTTTTGTGTGTATTCAAGGTGATTGCAGGAAGGTT
>DWTD01000035.1:0-10501 GCA_018246115.1 Graphium sarpedon
CCGGACCGATACGACTTAGGGACCTTCAAGAAAAGAGCCTACTCCTTCCTTAAAGGCCGGCATCGCTCTTGTAACTCTTCTGGTGTTGTAGGAGTCCATAGGCGGCGGTGATCGCTTACCATCAGGTGCACTGCTTGCTCGTTTGCCTCCTCCTCTATAAAAAAAATGGATTAATCACATTTGATAGAATGAACCAAGATGTCAAATAGAGAGCCTATGTTGTGATGTGATGTTAACAAAAAAATTACCTCCTCCTCCCTCTGTTTTAATTTTATTTGTAGGTTTTTTTCATGTCTCTGCAACTGTTTATCAAGAGCATCTTTCAGCATAGCATCGTTTGCTTTCTTCTGGTTTTGTTCCTATAAAAGGAGAATAATGTGGTTATTCAGAACCTATAAATGACAACATTATTTTTTTATTATTGTTAGAAATCTTCTAGTTTCAATTGCAACCAATATTTGCAATTCGATTCCTAAATGCCTCCTTTACTGCCTCTGATTTATTTCCGCACTCCATATTTTCGTAAGTTAGTTCCAAGATATACACTCTCTTTCCCTTCTTTCGAAGTTAAGAACTCTTAAACAACTTTGAACACTAATATTAAATAGAAAAGTGGTGTTCCCAAGTAAGAGAAATAAATCTTGGCTGTTGTACACTGCTACAACTTGGTATGTTAATTAAATAGTTACGTTTGGTGCATCGATAAAATGCAAGAAAAAAAACACGAGAAAAAGAAAAAGGCTGTCAGTCTTCTTATTATATTCCGAGCCATTTATGATATCGGAGCTAGGGATAGCTTGCGAGAAGTTTTAAAAAAAATTGATATACTTACGGTTGCATCCCAGTATATATATTGCAATATTATGTATGTCAGGCAAAACATTGATTGCTTTATTAAAAACAGTGACAGACACAAATTTAACACTAGATGCAAAGACAAATTGACAACGCCAAGCAGTGAAGGCGAAACTACAAAAAGTAAATAAATCGTTTATGGGGCAAAGCATACGCATGTATAGACCAACTAGATAAAGGCGAGGGAGGCTTTTACGAGTACTAAAACCTACTGAATAATAAAAATAAATTTACTCTTTTCCTATAAGTGTCTTCTACCGCAGATCTTTTTTCTTTTAAAACACTAGCAAAACACTGTTTTCTTTCTTTAGCAGCTTTTTCATCCTCTGGGAGCATATCTGTAGATAAAAGACCTTATTTATCCATAAATTTTATATATAAACAAACTATTTAAGACTACCAGCCAAACTATGATCAATCTAATCGCAATAATCACAAAACTAAATATCTCTTCTCGTTCACGGAGTCTCCGAAGAGTAAAAAAAGAATAAAATAAACTCGCTGAGCACTTGTGTCTTTAAGACAGAGTTTTTTGTAGTTATTCAGGGAACAAAACATTTAAAAAATGTATTAGTTCACGCGCTAGTAGAGTAGCGCCACGCCTCCCAAGCCTCAACGTGTGCGTCACGAAGGCAATCATTAAGTTCATGTGGCACCTGTATTAACTTTATATTACATTCCCAAATTCATGAAAGTTCATTAGCTTTCATCAATTTCTCAATTCGTAGTTGATTGATAAAATCATTTATCGGCCACAGATTTTATACGAACAAGGAGTAAATTTCTCGTATAGAAGTTTCTAGAATGCAATAAGTCAAACCAAACCAGCTAGCGTTTGCACCCACCCGCAAGGCCCGTTGATGGTCAGAGTTTCTTGTGTTCCTTCGTTCTCATAATGACGTTATTGAGGATGAATATTTACAAGAATTTATAAAGATGTATTCCATATTTTGGAAATTATTATTATTAATTATTTTCATGCGTTTAAACCTTCTTAGCTCAAATGCTTGTAATAATACATCTACGGGCTAACACCAAGTAAATATAGTTATAGTGAGTTTTTTAGGTCAGGAGGACTTTTATAGTGAGTTTTTAGATATTATCTAAGGGTATTTTGGTACTGTCGTCTACCTGTAAGAATTTTCGCACAATTCTATGTTTTATCGGTGAGTATAGCGCGGATGTAGTAAAGTTTATGAGTTGACCTTTGCAGTACATTTTCTGGTGAATATTTGCAGTACGGTGTGTTTGTTTCAAATATAAGTAAATCTCGCTTTTCTTGTGTCAGGAATTTGTTCTTAATAACTGCTCCCCGCTAGCCAAATATTCTTTGGTCAGATACTTTAACTGGGGGATATTTCTTTGAAAATATTCTGTGTAATTGTTGTCTGTATGCGCTGAAATCGGTTTCCAGTTTGGTCAAAAAATAGTAAGTATGCATTATCAACATTTTATTTTCTAGCTTAGGTGGACGCGGGCATAAATGCATTAGCCCCTCGTGCAACATACAAAGTTGGCGTTGGTTGTGTTATATGTGCTGTAGATGATAGTGATGTATAAACGTGTATGTGATTTATAGCATTGTGCGTGTTTAATTCTGTAGGACAATGAGAGAGAGGAAATGTTATGATTTCGGCTGAGGTATTTTTGTCGGTGGGAGCCCGTTCAAATCTTCAACGCTGACGGTTCGCATGGTGAGACACCCAGCATCAGCCCCAGGGGCGCCCCTATAATCACCCGCGTGTATCGGTCCTAAACGTTTTTTTCTTAAACGGGTCCATATACAATGGGTCTCCAGAGCCATGTTAGCTGCGCCAGTAAATATACTATCGCGAGTCCGCCCCCTACATTAATCTGAGGTTCAACTTGGATTTTACACAAGCAGTTGGTAATTTTTTTTTTTGTCTTGTGATACAAGGGCGTTTTACAAACATTATTACATACATATTAATTCCGGGTGGGAATCGAACCCACGACCTGCGACGCCGCAGCCGACTTCTTAGCAACTCCGCCATCCGGTCATCATTTTAGCGAGTCTTGTTTAAGATTTCATCAGAATAGATTGAAGATGTTAATCCTACTAATAAATTATCTTAGCGCTAAATTTACTTCTAATTTATTCATGGTTTTGCGTGATTTTAGAATTTACAGCTAAGGATTTTCTACGTGTGTAATTAAATTTATATTTTCTCAAAATTTTAATACAATTGCATTAATCTCTGGAAAGGGTTTCTAGGATGATAATAATAATACAAATTTTACAATTCGTATGTGAAAGTAAAAAATATAAAAAAAAAATATTAAAAATGCATTTACTTTGAAACGCTCGTTCACTTCTTTCCTTCATGCCTTCTAAAGCATCCTCAAGGACTTGTTGCAACTCGCATGCCTGATTAAAAAATAACTGTTATCCAATGTCTATTACATTTAAGACAGACAGAAATTCACAGATGCAGTGAATTTGTAATGAATTTTTGGAATCAGGGTTACAGACTTTAAACGTGGTACATAATACAATTACCAAACAATTTTTTCCGAGAGGGAGCGTATTAGTAACCATAATTTAAGTAAATATTTACTTAACGTATGTGCTGATTAGAAAATTTCTCCGTTGTTTGATAAAGAAATACTAAGTCACTTGACACTTCAAACAAATATGATAAAACGCATCAAGATTTTTAACAGTTTTTACTTAAATAAACAGCTTTATTTTCATGTACATTTTATTAAAAGTATGCATATATATTGCATTTAGTTCATTCTGTACTTACATAACGGAAACTGTGATAGAGAAATAGATCAGGGTCACCGGTTAATTTTAATTTATTTTGTGCGTATTGCAAACCCGGTATCAACACTTCTGCTTCATCGGTATACTTATCGATGAGTGACTCCACCTGTGTTTTATAAAATATCGTTTTTTTTACAATATACGTACATGACGCATAAATGTATATGTATTAAATGAAACGTCTTTAAAATCAGACAAAAATACAAGGGTACCATGATATTTCTAAATTTTTTAACGTAACAAAAAGGCATTCAGTCTTATTAATAGACTTAATATTTACGAATTTGTTACGGGCAGTTACATGAAGTTCATGTTATTATTAAGTTTACATAACAACTTATTCAGCAGTGTTTTTGAATTTGCGTTGAAATGATATAGATTGCGTGGGGGTAGATCTGTGTAAGGTTATCGCACCTAACATTTATTTTAATTCTCCACCATTGTCAAATTAATATTAGTAATAATTATAAATACAGCATCGTGGCCACGGTTTACAAAATAATTTTACGCGATAACATATTCTCTATATTATTTATAACTTAATTTAATACACCTCCATAACATATATCTAAACTAGTATGCAAAGCGAAAGCAAAACAAATAACAACACTACTTCATATACAATGATAGTTTAAAACTGTTTGTTTGGAACTGAAACGGTTTACTATAAATTACAACGAACGATCCTTACCGTTTTGAATTTATACAACAGGATGCTGAAACGACTTTTACTTATTAATTATAGTTCCCTTATACTTAAATGGAAAATACAGAGTTTCTTCAAGCCCATGCTTTCCTAAATTGTATTTTTATTTTGTGGTAATAATAAGTGCTTAGTATCTAGGCATTTAAGGCCAC
This sequence comes from Graphium sarpedon, assembly GCA_018246115.1. Lineage (NCBI taxonomy): Eukaryota > Metazoa > Arthropoda > Insecta > Lepidoptera > Papilionidae > Graphium > Graphium sarpedon. Next base: position 4,505 of record DWTD01000035.1, read on the forward strand.
CATTTAATTAATATGCCATTAACTAAACTAAAAACAAGATCAAAGATACTTATGTGAAAAGAATAATTTCACAAAACATAATACGACGGTGCTTCGTTTGCTTCACTTCTAAAGCTTTATGAAATAAAACGAATTTACTGATTTTATCGCGTTATATATTTAAAAAGTATTCACCCGACGTTTCGAACCCTTTACAGCGTTCATGGTCACGGGCAGACTGCTTCTAAAGACTTTACTTCTAAAGCTTTGTTAAATTTTATCAGCAATTTTAATCGAAATATCCGAATTTTCGGTATTAGCGCAGAAGTTAATGCAATGCAAACAAAAGTATAAGGGACAAACTGACCATCATCCATTGCTTATCCAGGATAACAGATTTGTCGTTCTCCCACTGGAATTTAATATGAGCTGCCTTCACTTTCTCAAAGCAGATATCCATCAGCGATTTAACTTTATCTATCGACGCAGGAGGCGCATCCACTCCGCAATCTAAATAACGGGTCAAGTCTTCTGCAAACAGACATGGCAAATACAGTTGTTCTATGCTAAGCATTATACAGACTGGGAAGTGAAGTAGGATGATAAAGGACTACCTTCATCATACTCTATAGCTCATGTATATTGAGACGTGATAGGTAAGTTTCGCGGCTTTAATCCTTTTCACTCGAAAGGAGCTTGAGTACTAACCCAGGTGCCCATGAAATTTTTAATCTCATAATAGTACCTGCTTGATGCTTAGATATATGTAGTTCACTCTATACCCTCTGTCTAGAGTAGGTGTTTGTCCAGCATTGGCACAATTTAAAAAAGACTTTTTGTATAATTTTACTTAAAAAAAGTAAAGTAACAGTCTGTTTATAATCCTACTGTTAAAACTTGGATATAAAACTTCAATAAAGTGTAAGGAATGGAAATACAAAAAATCACCTCATCAATCACATTTTAAAAATTTAAACAATATAAATTTTTGGTTGCCTAATATCATTTTTTAATATTATTTTCGGGCTGCAATAGAAATATGCTGTATACTTTTAATAAAAAAAATTTGTTTGTAGACGGTTGATTTCCTTACCTTACCAAAATTTTTGATGCTTTGCTTAATTATTCCATGCCATTTGAATTAATAAAGAAATAAATTAAAAAAAGTAAAAGTAGTACCCATATCCTCCTGTGCGGCTTTCGCATTTCTTAATGAAACATTAACCAATTCTAATCGTTCTTTCATTGCTTTGTTCAGCTGCTTTAGCTTCGGTATTGAAAAATCCGTCATTGTTTCAGAAATGACCTATAAAATGTTTATAAAACATCAATAAAACTATGTTTATAACGTAAAATATTACTATTAGTAAAGTAACTAAAATTTAATGTTAATAATTATGTTATTTTCGTTTCATCGATGAATATTATTTCTAATAACGCTAGTCAATTTTAGTAATAATGCCTAATTTAAATTATTAAGCGGCCTTTCATGCTAAACTGATTAATTTGTAACTAAAAATTTTACGTTTATTTTGGTAATTAAGACATCTTACTGCATAAATAAATAAACCTGAATGTATAAAACTGTAAGCTCATCGTATATCGTATCATAGTAGTAACACAATAAAAAAAATCTAGTTTTCATAATTAATTTCTAAATAAGTTCACTATCGATGAAGGTATTTAAATAGAAAATCGTGAATCTGATCTGTTTGTAGCTGTTTCAGAATTACGTACAACGATATAATAGTGCGAACTAAACGAAATTTATTGACCTGTTGATCTGATACTATGATTCAAAAGAACTATTCATTTTCATTTTACCTCGTTGTAATATGCACATGCAGCTCTAGCGGTATAGTAATTATTCATGGCTGTATCAAAGGTGTCCAGCAGACATTCTTCCACTTTGCAAATATCTTTTGTTAATACAGGTGGAGGCAGAATTTTACATGGAGTAGGTTCTGCGAAAAAAAGCATTTAGAGGTGTCTATCGAATATTCTGGTAACACGGCCTTAAAATATTTCAAGCGCACGGCATATTTCTTTAAGTTATTTTTTTTTATTTACTGTATAAAAACCATATAGTAACCATTAAATTTTTTGGCTGATTTCTAGGGCTCAAGCTTTAATCTATATATCTAATAAATATAGACACCAACTAACAAGAACTTTATGCCTTACCTTCGATTGATTCTTTATCATGATCCATTGGAGTCACAGGAGCTAAAGGTGATAGAAATAAGAATAGTACAGTTGTAAATAAGGAAAACAATGATACCAAAACGTGAGAGTCTGCAAAAAATCTGACTTACGAGTTATAGCCTTTTTGGTATCTTCAGTCTTTGTGATAATTGCTTTTCTAGTAGCGTCATCTATTTTACAAATTTCCTTATTAACGGTCTTATTTATGTATTCTTTTATGGAACTAAAGGTTTGAATAGCATATTCTGTGTATGTCATGTTCTCCTGGTATAACACCGCTATAATATCATCGAACCATGGCGCGTATATCGTCAGCCAATCCCGAGTTTCTGGTGAGCGCCTAGGATGTATGAACCAAATGTTTATAAAAAAACTGATGTATTTCTTCATAGAAATTTAAAAATAAAATTTGGTAAGCTTGTTAACAACCCATTATTTGATAAAATATGACACAGAAAGGGCTTTATAGATGCTTTAGTTCAAACTGTATGCAATATAGTACAGTGCAGATCTTACAGAAGACTGAGAAAGTCTTTTGTATAAATTGCTTCTTGAAAAAAATATGAACCACAACAGTTATACAGCAGGCACCTTCACTTGCACGTTCACACAATGGGGAAATATCACCGTCCTTTTTAAATAAATGGCGTAAAGTATAGTATGCATAGCTACTGAGGTTATCGAATGGCCATTAAACCCCTCTCTTATTACCAAAAACATCCCCATCCTTCCTAATAATATTTTTATGAAATTTCCTAGGCTGGCACCGTACACTCAACTCTTTGAATGTTGTGTATTCATTACGGAATAGTTTACCATCAGTTGTTTACCATTCTTTCCCAATAACGATAAAATAATATCCGACTACTGTAACCTTTTAATGTTGACAAATTAATAAACGAGGATTATTAAGGTCATATCATTGTCTTTACAGCTGAAGGTACCATTCAGCACGTCACTCCATCAAGCCACTGATCGCTACAGATGGGGAAAGGCGCTGACAAAACTACAACACCAAAGTCACGATCCTCAGCAGTGAGGTGCGACTGAAGAGAGAGATATCGTTGTCTTTTTCATTCTAACACAAAAATATATGCTCATGCTACTTGGCATACACGACAAAAATTCCGGGAAGCGTGGCCAAAAACATAGTACCCCATAAAAGGCTGTCGTCAGCTGGCTTAGGCTTAGGTGGAGGGGGTGGCACGGGACATGGTTCACGGGTGACGTACTTTTTGTACTTGTATTGAATCGGGGTCCAAGACAACCACGCAATACGGTATTCAATTCTTGGATGCTATAAGCGAAATAAATAATGCAGTCATTAATAACAATAACCAATACAAAGCTTAAAATTTCGGTTATGCTTGTACCAACAAAGGTTGGTGTTCGAGGCATGAATTCCTCATCGTTATTTTATAAAACTCTCCTTTTGAAATTTTTAAGCAATGACTTTAAAAGTTATTTTATTATGCACTGAAAAATTAAAGTTTGATTCCGCAATACATCAATTGATACTTATTTCTTTATCTAATGAGAATTGTTTAACGAACTGTAAATGTCAATATAAAATGGGTACGTGAACTGACTTCGGTAAAGGCCAGGAGACCAGTTCCTTCTCTATATCTTTATCTTTTATTTCTTCTAAGAACTTAAAAATAATAACACGAAATATCCATCAACTGAATATAAATATAGTTAACAAACATGGAAGTAGGTATCGAATAACTTCCTTATGTATTTATTTTATTATTTATATTACACAGAAAATGTTTAAAATAACTTGAAAATCACTTACAAGCACTATTCTATTTTTGACAAGACGGTTAGCTATCCTTTGCATTTTATATCAATTATCTACCTAATGATTGTTTTCACGTATTCAAATTTGTTCAGATTCAACATTTTTGTGACATTTGTATTTGACAGCAATCAATAAAGAAAAGCCATAGAAATTAATAATACTAAGCAAAGACTTTTTAGAAATTTAATAAGTTTTGATTTATTTATTTCTTTCTATTTAATGTGTGTGCATTTGCGTGTGCATGAATTAGATTTTTTTACTTGATTTATTAAAGCTATTTTTAGATAAACAATTTGTATTTTTGCATTTTGGGGCTCCGTAAGAAGATTCTCGTTCACTTTTTCCACTTTGCTCTTTCACATTATTTAAGTGTCCCGCTAAAACCTTTTATTATTGTTACACTATTATAGTATCTACATATTCATAATGCTACTGTTTTTATTTATTATTTTTTTTTAAATTTATTACTACAAACATATTTACAATGAGAAGAATTAATCAAACTATAAATCTAATAAGCCTACAGCGCGAGGCATGGTGCCAAGAACGCTGGCAGTTTTCCCTTGCTGTACAGTTATACTTAACCTTTGCTCGAGAAATGATCTCTTGTTTCCAGTTGCAACGTTAATTTTACAAAAAATTTCTTTAATGAATTTATTGGTCCTCGGACCCCACGGACTAACGTCTCCAAAGCAAGTGGCACAAATAAGTAGTCCGCGCTGATAGTATACTCGTACTGATGCCTCACCGACCCTAACTGAAGTTCCGTTAAGATTAAAGGCAGCTTTACCTCTCTTCCAAGGAATTAATAAAAAAATAAATTTACCACTTTAACTTCTGTTTATGAAACTAAACTTCTTTGAATTGTAAAAGCTAGTTTTTGATATATTTGACCAACCTGATATATGTTTGATATCCTTTTTTACGGTACCTTTTTATCTTCTACATAGCAAAAATTAAATGCTAATAAATTTAATATTAACCTCGTATTTTAAATTATTTATTTATGTGATATACATAAAATATATTATAATTAATGCTTACAACATTCAGCCAACCAATGTAGACGAAATATAATAGAACTAGTAATTAGTATATAAATATACTTATACCCGCTTCTTCTTAGTAAAATCAATTGCCATAAACTTTTTTCCAATGTTATAATTATTTTAGAATATTTATTCGGCATTCTCTAACATACTCTATAACCTTCTGCTATTTAAATAAGATGATTTTGAAATCCTTGTGTATGAATATATTGAAAAAAATGTTTATTGTCAGCATTGACAGCGTTAAAAAAATATATTATTTTAACCAATTTAAAAAGATTCAAATTATTTTGTTGTTTGTTATTAATCCGTCATATTTCGAACCAATTTAGACAATCTTTTTTCTTTCAAAGCTTACAGCAATCAACTAGAGTTTTATTGGTCTCCTAAACTTTTTTTTTTAAACAAAATAACTGAGGAACTTCATAACGTAAAAAGACGTTTAATGGCGTCAGTTCTTTGGTTTTATTTGAACATATTTTACTAGTCTACAGGCTCTGAATTCAACCATACAGAAAATAATTGTCATTGTACCGATGCTTATTGAAAAATAACAAACTAGCATTTTTTATTGCTTACTTTTTGGAAAGTAGGACACATACGATTTTGCGGCGTGCAACTGATGGCAACCTGATGGCAAGCGATCACCGCTGCCCATGAGGTCCTACAGAGAAGATACAAGATGATCTTACTGGTCGTCTCCAATTAATTAAATTTTCATTTTAGATGTGGTAGCTCTCAGCCTTCCCGAGGATGGATGATCTTGAAAACTGCCTATCTTCCTATATCGAGTTATTGTGCCATAATCACAAGTGTTCGATAAATTCAGTTATGAAGCAACACACATAGCTCTTTTGATGTTGCATGTTTCTATGGGTGAGAGGATCACTTAACACCGGATCTACCGTCTCCTCGTTTGTCAACCTTTTCCTATAAAAAAATAAATATATAGCCACAAAC
>DWTD01000036.1:0-10454 GCA_018246115.1 Graphium sarpedon
GGTATATGAGGAAGGATCAAAAAGTATTAATATGACTATTGATAACTTAGTTAATTGTTTTTCTACATAGTCTCCAAGTCTCTCTATAGAGACAGAGTCCAGCGCTTTTCCAAGGCTTCAATCCCTTTCAAAAAAAAGTTTTGTCTTGGTTCTTTAAAAGCTCTTCACTGCATTCATGAGCTTGTTATCGTCTTCGTACCAGTTTTCAATTAAGTATTCTTTCAATCAGAGGAAGAGATAAATACCACTTATATATATGCGCAAGATCTGGTGGATAAGGTACCCACCTTATCCACCAGACGTTCAACCAATTCGAAGCCAGCTTGATGAATATTACAAATATGTGTGACATAGATTATGTCTATCTGGCTATGCCTGTCAGTATTTATTTTTTCTTTCCAAGCAATATTTCTTATGTCGTATATGTCGTTCTTACTACTTTTTGATCCCTCCTAGTAAAATGTATTCAAAATTATAAGATTTTTTCACTCTTATTCTTCGGCTTTAATCTTCGTTTCATACTATGAACTAACTGAGCAATAAAAAAAAAGGAAATACAATATACATTATACAATTTTGTGAGTTATTATCGGTGATATAATTTATTTTTTATTTTATCTACAAATTTAATTTTAAATGTAAAGAAAACAAAAAAAAATAAATGCCTCATAGCCAAATAACTTGGGGTCCGATTATAATCCGACCGAAAATTACCCGAATATTAGTTTTGACACAAAAGGATTGGCGTCTGACCGCAACCCAAATATATTAAATTAATTAAAAAGTTTATTTGTCAAGATATTTGAAGCCACTGACATTTATTTAACGAGATGAATCTATAGTTTTCTTGTACGCGAGTATTGTGCAATGATAAATAAAACTAATTCACGGATCTTATCGCGTTTTATTTTTAAAGTTTAGTCGACGTTTAGAACACTATAGCGTTCACGGTTATGGGAGAGACCATGTCTGTTTATGATAAATGCAATCGAATTATTTCGATTCGAAATCGAAAAGAGGAAATTTTATTTAAATTAACTCCAGTATACAGATTTTCCCATTGCTCCCTTCTAGAAACTCTTTCTTAAAAAAATGTAAAAGTATCGCTCACCATTGTTATTTTTAATTGGCTCTCAGATTGAGTTATATAGACTCCTGTAAACTTCTGAAAACCAAATGTACGAAAAACCGAGTCCTATTCGCTTACTTGGTACAAAATATGATTATAAGTTCTTACATTAACCGCAATCCCTCTCAATCATTTTAGAGTTAATAAACAATAAAATTTTGTTTCAGATCCATTTACTACAGATATAAAGCGATCAAATGCTTCACAATATTTTGAGAAATCGACAGTACGGGCGTATTTTGTCAAGAATGAGTGCTTTGTGCTGTGTCGCAATCATGTTTTCATCAATCAGTACCGATGCTTTGATCAGAAAACCTCAGCAAAGTGAAGAAAGGGAATTTTTTGGTGAGTAAATAGTATAGTAGTATTGTAAGAACAAAAACAATGAAAAAATACACCAGATTGTTTTAACTTCTATTATCGAGTATAGTTGCCCTAAACATTAAAGTATACAGAAGAAAATATCCAGAATATCACGCGTTATAATTAAAATTCCGCCACAATGCTCTTTCGAGCATATTAAAACTTTAGCAGAAATTAACAGTAATAATGGATTTCAATTAAAGCTGTGTTTGGATAAAATGTTAAATTATTAATGATTTGTCAAATCCAAATACAAATTGGCCCGCATCGAACGGTATAATTAAAATAAAAAGTACTACATTCCGTATCAAGTACAATTATGTACATATACACTATAGATTTCGAAGATATAGTTTATATTCCTACTTAATAGAATTGATAGGTATTACCTAGATTAATAATCTAAATATAGATAGTCTTCTTCTTCCCTTATTTCTTCGTCTCTTATTTCTAATCTAGGTTAAGACCGAGTCGGGTTCGCCCACCGAGGGTTCCGTACTATTCAATTTTTCAACTTAATTTAAATTACCATCATAATTTGTTTTCTATATCTATCGAAAATTTTACCCCAGAAGCTTCAATTATAAGGGTTGGTAGAGGAATGTAACAGAAGTATATCTTCAGTAATAACTTTAAAAAGATGTAGTTAAAAGTATAATTAAACCATAATTGATATTATTACGAAAACGATCGAGTGGCATACATGTAAACTTTTTTAATGTTCTAACTTAACAAGGGGTGTTAGTTGTGAAAAAGGGATTAATTTCCTTTTTTGATTCTGATTTAATTTTAATGTAGTTTTCTGATTCAATGATTACAAACAACAAGAAGACAGACTATTGGACAAAAAATAAAAAAAATACTAGACGTATTTAATAAAAGTTCATATTTTAAAGTTTCGAACAGATAAATTAAATTAAATTTGAAAATTGCACACTTATATAAAAAAATGCGGGGAAATCGAAATTATTATTTGGCTTGCAATCAATTAAAAAAATTGAAGGTAATAACAAAAAAAAGTACGTTTATCAGAAGAAATCAACATAAAATTCACAGTTAGTCAAAAAATTTTTTGACGCATATATAATACATCACAATCAAATCACAATACAATACATAATAATATAAATATTTTACATATGCTGATTAATGTTAACTGAAGTTTTATTGCTCGTGGGCACACTTTGTCCCATAAACGTCCTAATAACTTTTTACAGAAGAAAGCGAGGGATTATCAAGTTCTTATGCTTATATTATTTCGGTAACTTATGTGTACCCTTAAACTATATGCTGCATTTATTTTATTTAACAGCAAACATTTTGCTGGAGGTATAAACTAATTTTTGGTTTTTAATAATAATTAGTAAAAGTAAATCAGCTTGTAACGATTACTCGATGCTCATAAGAAATATATTAAAATAAATATTTAAACACAAAATTTCACAAATAATAGAATCTAACACAACTCCCTAAAATATAAAGGGATGTTATTAAAATATTCCAGAAATAGAAGTAAACACAACATTGACCCTTAATTATCCATCCTTATTAAAAATTCCAGAGCGTAATCCATAACGAGCGGTATTTCGCCATTATGATAATTTGACAGTATCTGCTTGATTTTGTTTTTATCTCAATAATAAAGATGTTTATTTGATGAAAACCAAAACATGGTCTGAAATAAATAGGGCTTCAACAAAAACATAGTAGAATAAATACCAAGCATGCAACAAATATAGATAAACTTATTGAATTTTGATTTTGCCTACCTTTCCGCTCAAAATAAAGTTACAACTTTTAAAAACAATTTATTCTTTTCAGTATCATCAGCAACCCCTGTTCAGCTCGCCTGATATGATAAAACCAGTGTTTTTTTTTTTTGAATAGAGAAGGAGGCAAACGAGCATACGGTGCACGATGGTAAGCGATCACCGCCGCCCATGGACTCTTGCAACACTAGGGGAGTTAGAAGAGCGTTGCCGGCCTTTTAGGACGGAGTAGGCTCTTTTCTTAAGGTTCCTAAGTCTTATCGTCCGGAAATACCGCTGGCGACAATTGCTTCCAAAGAGGTATTGTCGGCGGTAGAAAATGTCTGCGAAATCGAACTATGGTGGACTGCCAACTATCGGAATGGAAGCGATGGTATTTTGTGTTTTGTCGCGTTGTATAATCCGAACAAGTCCTCGGAGCACTCCCCGTGGTAAATGCAATAGGGGGTGCTTATGGATCGTCGACAATGTGAGAAGTGTGACGTTGGATTCGGTGAAATGGAAGGAGTTGGTAAAGGGGTGCCTTAACCTACAGATGAGAGCAGTATTATGCAGCACGTGCGCTTTGTACATCTGCATGCGTTGATATGGGAAATGAAAATACTGCCTCGCTCTGCTAAGGACACCGAGTTTCATTCATGCCAATTTGGCTTTACCTTCCAAGTGACCGTGGAACTGAACATTACTCGAAATGTCGAAGGTAAGAATTCCAATCGTAGCTGTATAATACAGGGATGTGTCTTCGAAGTGAGGAGATACGACAAAGGGTTCCTATTTGTCGGTGAACGCACAAACTTGTTTCTTGGGTTAAACTTAGCCGTCCCCGATCCATTACGATGCTAAGCAAAGCATTGATTTTAGACACAAGTTTCTCCCAGCACTCGTTGACGTGGTTCTAAGAATTATTTGCCCAAATTTTTTATATTGCTGGTACATATATATGGCAGAACCAACAGCGAAGTCGATAAAACGCAGCCTTGTGGGACACCAGCATTCACAAACTTTGCATCGGAGCATGTCCCTTAGGATGAAAATCCAGCCGCATGATTTCTCAAGTAGCCCATAAAATCGTAAATTGGAAAGAAGCGCCTTGTAACACAGCCTTTAAATGTCATCCTTCGCTACGTCCAAGCTAACTGCCAGAGTTAGCCCTTGTTCTCTATCGTCTTTACCCATCAATGGGGCAGGTACACAAGCTGGTAACCAGTCGAACGACTTTGGCGGAATCCGTTTTGGTGGTCATCGATCAGTTGGTGATCTTGAAGGTACCTGAGGAGTTGTTTGATTATAATTGGCTCCATCAGTAATTCTTTTTTGATATAAAAACGATGCCCTTTTTGTAAGACCTAGATGGTCTCGTGTTACAAGGGAGTTTTAGAAACATGAGTGACACAAATAGGACCACCTAGATCTGAACACAAATATCTGTTATATAAAGCTCGATCTGGGTGGTGATCGATTCCATGACACCGGAGCCAACTCCTTAGCAACGGAGTCAACCGATCATCAAAAAAGTTTTGGGAACAACGAAGTAATGGCTATCGGCTTGTAGTTGGACGGATCGGAGCGATCGCCTTTTTTAGGGATAGGATAGATAGATAAACCTTTTAAATTAATATACGTGTCTACTGTCAATAACACATTAAAGATTTTTTGTGAAAAAGCTAGCATAACATTGATTTTAGCGATGCACTTTATGTCGCCTTTGAAAATAATGAACTATTTTTCTCCTAGATCGGCAGTACTGGTATTCTCAAGCAGAGCAAACACTTCAGAAGCGATTACACAATTCCGCAGCAGAAAAACCAATTGCAAAGTACGTATCTACCGCGAATTCTAATGCAATGACGTATTCCATAGATCTTCTTAGAAATTAAGACAGAGCTAAAGATGTGACAAGTCTTATTGTATTATGTAAGATATAAGAGATTTATGATAATGTTTTGTTATGGTTTTTAAATCAGAAAATAACTTTTTCTTATATTTCCCTAGTAACACAATTTGTGACATACCGTTATCAAGATTGACAGATTTTCAATATTTATGTCACTAGATCACTGAGGATTCAAAACATGACTATGATAAAGAGAAGGAGCATAAGTCTCTAGCTGTTTGATGTAATCACAATTAGAACCAGAAATTACAATAACATTACTTGAACTGGCAAGAGATGTATGTACACATACAGTGTGTAGTTATCGTATACTCTGAGAAAATAGAGCAAACTGCATGTTCAATATAATAAGACATCTAGAGTGTTATTTAGGTTAACATAGTGGTGAATACCTTTTAAAATGTTCGCGATGTCACATACAGAAGATTTTTATCAATTATAAGAAAACTGTTTGCTACTTCTATGGATCGTTAACGCTCAAGCTGTTATGGCATCCTTTGTTTGATGACTAATGGGATTCTCCCCTCTTGCCAAAAATACAATCCTGTAATCATTAAAATTTAGTATGTTACATGTATACATTATGTTAATAACAACGTTTTTTTTATTTATAAAATTATTAATTAATTTAAATACGAAACGAAGCAGCTTACAAATGTGATGATATTTTTAATAAATATAAACAAACAACAAAATAAATTACTGTTTAAATTGACTGTTAATGATTAAAACGGAAATGCACTTTGTTTCATTTACTTCAAGAAATATAATACTAGTTGTTGGTGATGGCATGAGTCTAGCTACAACAACTGCAGCAAGAATTTTAAGAGGACAAAGAAGAGGACTATCTGGCGAAGAAACGGATTTAGTATGGGACACGTTTCCAGCCGTTGCTCTTTCTAAGGTATTTAAGCAATGCTTCTGTAGCTGTATAATGTGGTGTACCAGGTGTTTACATGTGTGACGGTAATTGCTTATCATTAGATGTCTCGTGTACCTCTTATTCTTTAAAAAAGAATACTGTAATAATATATTGTTGTAAAACAAGCAAAAAAAAAATTAAGATATAGAACGTTCCTAAATTTTTTGGATGCGGAAAACATAAATTCGATTTTTTAAAGTGTTTAATCGATGAATAAAATAAATTTTACTGACTCAAACAAGCTGAACGACAGTGGCACTCGAAACTCTCCTACAAGATAATGAAGAACGGGTACACCCTACTCACTCATATCCTTGCCTGTTCATGGACCAGAACAAGCAAACCTTCGTCCTCATCTATGTCAACGATTTGATCGTCGTCACCAAGGACGAACGCAGAGAGAAGCAACTAATCGACGCCGTCTCCAAGAACTATAGATTCAAGAACCTCTTCCAAGCCAGCATTCTCTGGATACCTAGATAAATAGAACGAGGGAGAGCATCTACATCTCGCAATCGAAGTACACTCGAGATGTCGTGGCCAGATTAAACATGAGCAAATGCAACCTTCTGTCTACATCTCTTGCTTCCAATGTGAACCTCCATGATCCTTCTTTTGACGTGGACGACACCAACGAGAAAAGGCCCTACCGAGAACTCTTTAGAGCACTGATGTACCTAGATATGGCACCTCGACCTGACATTGCCAACACAGTCAGTGTACTCAGTCAATTCAAAGAAAAACACTCCAATACACATTGGACTGCTGCCAAACGTGTTTTGGGGACTCATCTACAAACCGGATGACCTCAGTCTGCGTGGCTTCGTAGACGCTGATTGGGCCAACTGCATCAAGGACCGCAGATCCTACACCGGCTACAGTTTCCTACTCTCCGAAGCAGCTGTGACCTTGGAGTCTCGAAAACAGAGCACAATCGCTCTTTCAAGTGTAGAGGCAGAGTACCTTGGTTTATCATCCGCTGAATAAGAAGTTGACTGCCTGGGCAGATTCCTGAAGGAGCTTGGCTTTTCTTCGATCGCCAAGTTCGAATTGGGGGCCATCAAAATCGCCGAATATCCTGTTTCCCATTCCGGAACCAAGCATATCGATATCTATCACCCTTAGATCCTGAATTATTATATATATTACCTATTATATACTAAATTACATGCTGAAAAACGTTACCGTTATAATATTAGAGAACTACAATAAATTATTATTCATTTCGTGCTACAGGTTATTAAAAAAAAGTATCTGTTTGGTTGTAAATCATGTTTAAGATATATCATCAAATTGAAAAAAGTTCTTTACGTAAAGTTAAACAAGAAGGATCCGTCTTTTACATTTCAAGTTAATAAAATAAACATATGCAATTTCAGTATGATATCCAGATTACAGTACGAATCGTAAACCAACCACAACAAGGTATAATCCGGAATAAGCTCTAACGTGCCGATTATAAAATAATAACATTTGCGTTTTCACGAGCAAAGACAAAGAGGGAAATCTAGAATAGTAACTATTATTATAACTACAAAATTTATTTTTTTGTTAAGGATTTACGTTTTTATTGCATCCAAAATTCATAACCTTAATTGTCCAAAAATATTGTACTTTAATATATTGTGCTTTTTTGGGAGTTTCTTGATCAAATACCGTTACCATTTTAGTTTAGTAGTATAGCATAATAGTTTGTTATTATCTTTGCACATAAAATATAAAAAAAAATCTTACAACTCAAATTAACTTACAATCATATTTCTGATTTCATTTAAATATCTTTCACAACAATATTTTTTACTTTACTCACTAAACTCTTTTTGTAATAATTGGAAATAATACGACAAATAGTATATACAATAATATTATTATAACAACAATTTAAAAATAATTTCAACTTTACCTATTTTCACCACCTAAACTTACTTAGCTATATGTTATGAAGTTATGGAACACTACTAGCTATTCTTGACCATTGATTTGATAAAATGGACAAACATCCGAATTTTAATTACAAGATTTATTAGTACAGCGTTTATTCTTTTTCGCTTACATTTCAAAGTGATATGGAGTACACATTCATTAATTCCACATTCACCGCAACCATTATAAAGCTATATGTATTTGAAGAAACATTTCTGGATGGAAGCATGAGCTACCGTTACCAACACGTAAAGCAGTTTCCGTAAAGAAGACGCCGGAAATAATAGCCTATTAGATTTTTTGGTTTCCTTAACAATTTTTATAATGCAATAATCGTCCTCTAGCCTTCAAGAGCCAACAGTATTTTTTCCTCATACTTATAACATCAAAATAAACAGCAATAGGTTTAAATAAAGTACGTACAATTTTCTCTTCATTTTCAACTGATAAGGTGGCGATTGTATAGTTCTATTGTACATACGCACATCTTGTACGGCCTATTTACTTGTAACCGGTGTCATTAATTTGTTCTTATTTCTAATGTATAATTTATGTCTAATTAGTAGTAAGCATCTCTTTATAAATATCTCGCGAAGAGTCTAAACCCAAATATTATTGATTGCTCCAACAGTTCTTTTTAGGATAATGTATATCGAATCTATATCGGCTACATGTGTCCATAAGGTATGCCCAGAATTCCGTACAACAATATGTTGTGGAAAAATACTCAAATAAACGAGTTGGTTCGTATCAACCTGAGTTTGTTGCTTGCCTAACTTTTCTAATGAAGAAAATAGGGATGCTTTTTTGAATAACGAATATTGAATCTATATCGACTACACTGCCCTAAAACACCGTAAAACTGTGGAAAAAAACTAAAATAAACAAGTCGGACAATATCAACCTCTGTTAGTTGCCTCCCTTTTCAATGACGAAAACCGGGTCGCTCGTTCTACTTATTAGAGATAATTAATAGTGACTCTAGTAAAGCTTTGAATCTAGTGTAATTTCTAAGCACACGGTGTAATTAATAATATTAAAATGTAAACTAAAACTCTGTTATCTTACATTAGGAAGAATAAATAGATTACTTTAGGTTTGGAATTCGATACTAAATTGTAAATAGTAAAACAGTACAGTATATGCAAAAGTTGTTTCCATCTGCATAACTTTTTTCACAGTTTTGTTAATCTGTCATAATTTATAGAAACTATTTGAATTCTTTTACTTAGCTAATGGTAATGAGTTTAAGGGCTTTCTCACGTACACCGTAATACTTTAGCTTCAGTCGAAGTATTGAACTGCCTTGAATACAGTATGTATTCAAGGCAGTTCAATACTTTTGACAGATCGCAATAAATGTCGATTGCATTCTGCGATTTTTCTCCCGCCCCCATAAATATACAAATGAGAGTCACTCCTAAGTCCGGTGTTGATCGTTTTTATAAATAGCAGCTTAATGTAACATAACAGTATCAATTAATTTATCGGAAATAACGCATCAAATACTCGTATTTTGGTGTTAGTAATTTTATTAATTTTAAAATATCGTTAGCGTTAACCTAATCAAACTTAAAAGGGTGATTACAGTAGTTATAAATATTTTTAATGGGTTTGTTGCGACCGTAGGACAGGCCTGTTTTTGTGTGTTTGTGTGTTTTTGACTGTTCAAGAAAGTAATTACATAGTATTCTAATATACTGGCAATATTTTGTCACTTTTATTTTTTATTACGGTTTGATATTTTGTTCCTAATATACTTTGTCTGAATAAAGGTACTTTTAAACATTTTTATAAGTCCCAACCCGTTTATTGAAGATTGGATCGTGATTCAATTACCTTCGATTACATTTGGGGTCGGCTTGAGTGTGTTGTTTACTGTAGGACTTGTTTGTTTATATAGGTTCACCTCTTACTTTGTTGCGTGCATGCATTTGTGTGAGTTTGTGTTATAGTTTTCTTTGAATTTTTCACACATTCAAATCTTAATGGTGTAATTTATGCAATTACGGGTTTAATGTTTAAGTAATAATAAATATTTAACTGTAAGGTTTTTTGTTGTTTCTTATCTGCGCTGATCTATGTTTGTTTACTTATCCCTTCAATCGCATACGGCCGAGGGCCTTGGCTGGGTATGAGTAACTAAGATGGCCACTTTATTGATAGATTGATAGATGTTGAAACGTAGACTAACCCCTTGATACGCTCTGACGGATTGGTGAAAGCGTCTTAGCAAATCGTGTCATCCGCGCATAGCCGATATGAATCGGGAATCTAACACAGCTCGCCTCTTTAAGATGGATTTGGGATTCATTCTATTCATTTTTTATTGTCTTTTTTATTGTCAAAGGTTGACAAACGAGCAGACGGTTACCTGGTGTTAAGTGATCCCGTCACCCATAGACACACGCAACTTCCAAAGAGTTACGCGTGCGTTGTCAGCCAGGGAAATTG
>DWTD01000037.1:0-10413 GCA_018246115.1 Graphium sarpedon
GTTTTACCTTTTTTAAAAATTTGGCCAACATTTTGAGGGAAAATGAATTATATTCCCGAGAGGCACAAAATGCCTTTAAAGAATTTGTTTCCCGGACTTGCTGACTTTTACCAGAAAAAGTTTTTAATATGATAGTTTTTTTTTACCTGTTTTGATGTTATAAATATCATATGATAGTAAGCAAATCAGCCACGCATAGAAACTTTATAAGGCTCTATTAAATAACGTCAGACCTTAATAAACAAAACAGTTCTGCCTGTGCAATTAATTAATGTCTTGATGGACGTGTAAAAGCATTAATGGGATTCAAAATAATAATACCCAGACCCGAAGTAAAAAAAGTAATGTATTTATTCATAAATTACCGATCCTTGAATATTAAAATAAAAGAATTTTATTTTCAATAGATGATGCAATTACACGGTTAATGTGAGAGTCAGCCACCGTAAATTGCCTATCATAAACCAAACGGATTTCATACGCTTAACTTCCGAATATGCTCGTAAAGATCATTTACGTTTGATTCTACATGATGAAGATTCAATGTCCTGGAAAGGTATTAAGATATGTGGGTTAAATGAGCACCTTGCAATATTCATAATGTCAGTTAAACCGCTCCACCGTCATAATATTTTTAACATTTTAAGTTTATTTTGAGCCAAAAATAGCGCTCGACTTTAGGTAGGTGTACTCACTTGCAACAGATTGCCATTTTTAAGTGAGTACATTGGTTTTGAGTTAAATTCGTGTCAGGAGCAAATAATTTTATGACATTTGTGTTGTCAAACGCCCTCGAATCGTAGGACATCATACAATAAGGTCTGCATTTTTTTAAATAAAAATTTGTATCCAAGTTCACCCCAAGAAGTACTTTCGCTGCAGCAAAGTCGAGGCACTTTAATTGAAAAAAAAGGCTTTTCTAGTAGAAATGAAATCGCAAAGATTCAGATACTCATAGAAACGGTCAAAACTTAATACTTGTTAAATTGTTAACGCATATAAATGCGTGTATGTAAAATGTAAGGCAGAAGAGAGAATATTAAATAGTTTATTTTATTCTTGATATAAGTGTACTTGTTCTTCCACTTAAATTATGCTTAACATTTTTTTATAACGCTTGTATCTCTTATTTTCATGAGCAATCATTACGTTTTTTTAACATAGGGAATTAAGTTAGAGATTATCTTCTAATTAAATTCTTATGCTTTTAATGCTTTTAATTATACGTAAGAAAACTAACGCAAATTATTTTTCAATAGACAATATGTTAAATCTTAACTCTCATCCGTATTGAAAAACAACAGGGTTTCTGCAAATTTAAAGGAGGTCTTGTGTTTAACATCAAAATATGCTGCTATCGAAATATGTTGAATGTAGCAGTAGTAGCAACAGCCTATTATGTACCACTGTCTCTGTAACCACGCGGTCACCTAGTACGGAGTGGCAAACTTCACAAACTTATGGCTTATTATTAAGGCGCTTTGTGTAGGGCAGTGGTACTTCCCCGGGCGAGCGCAGCCGTATAAGTTCAGCAAAAGCTGTATAAATGATGTTATGCTCTACCACCTACAGAGTTCGGCGGGAAAGATTATGGCGTTAGTTTTTTGGGATGCTGAAGGAATTATTTTGGTCAAATACTTGAAAAGGGAGCTACTATTACAGGCTCTTACTGCGCAGATCGAATAAAAAGTTTATGGGAGGCCATTACGGAAAAAAGACGCAGCTCACAAAGCCGTGGTTGAGAGGGCTGCCATTTAAGAAAGGCTCGAACTGCTCGAACACCCTCTCTATGCGCTTGATCTAGCTCTCAGTGACTTAACTCTTTCCACGGCTTAAAGAACATCTCTGAGGCCATAAATCCAAAGTAATGGCAGCTGTTGAGGCATTTTGGGCGGGTCAGGATAAAGATTTTTTAAGGGAATCCCAAGGTTCAGAACAACGTTTAACTAATCGTTTTCACTTGGACTAGAAGACTATGTAGGAAAATAGATTATTTTTGCAACTTTAACCACCGTGTATATGCAACGTTGCCTTTCTTGAACTTCAACCTTTTAATTAACGATTGTGGTTATTAGTAATATTCTTAATAACTATAAGATATATATTCAGAACACCGATAACACTGTATTCTGAATTATGTATATTATTTTAAAAAACAAATAATAAATGGGTCAGAAATTACTCTAGAGGTATGTACGAGTGTTAATAATAAAACCCTTTTAAAGTCACTTTTTAAAAAACGTCTGATCTTAAACTAAATTTATTACACCTTAAAACTCAATATAACTGGTTCATTTAAGTTTCTGTTATTATCTTATCGATCTTCCTCGCTTATCTTAATCAAAAGAGCCTTTGTTAGTGTGTATTGCATAATTTTATTTTAATTTCATAACATATTCTAGAAAATACAATGAGCGGAGTAGAAAAAAAATCTCAAGTAGAACATATTTCCGTTCTGGCACATTCCGAATTGTTATGAATAATATTGATGGCTAGAAAACGATAATTTATGACGGCATTTTAATTAAGAATGCATCTAAGTACCATTTACTTGTACATATTAATTTATTTTATTTTTGCCTGTATATGGAAATAAATTTTTTACATTGTCATTAATAAAGATTTGTTAACATTATAAATTTGGTCTTATTTGTTTCTCCTAGATCATTGTTGTAAACTGTTTTGTCGTGGTGTGCCCACGACACTATATAAGATTAGAACATATTTCATAGTAAAAATTATATTCATATACATACACAGAGATGCATACAATTATATCCACTTTTAGAAATAACTGAAGTTCATATTGTAATTAAAAAACAAAACAACGCTAAAAAATTAAATATCAAAATTGTGATTATAAATTCTCTGACAACAATTCATGGGACTCTGACTAGTCCTTTTTTTGTTTAAATTTACAAATACGTTTTTTCATTTAATTAAATGGCATATTTCGAATTCTTAAATACAGTAAAACGATGTCATCTCAGGAAGCTAGCCCGAAATTTGGTTACATGTTAAAGGAAATGGGCAAAGCTTTGGCGTCAAACGTCGGCTCTCAGTCGGATGTTCAAGCACCTTAATTGAAAATTCACAGCTTAGAGACGTTATTTCAGATGCGCGTTCATTTTGTGTTGTATCTGGTGTAGATTTAATTTATATTTTGTGTCGACAAAGCAAATAAATTTTAATAATTAATTAACCAAATAATAAATAAAATACAATTGTAAGTAAAGGGTATATTTTTTTATTTACAAATATAATAAATTGCATAAAAATTGAATATTAAAGTAAAAAAACGCAGTACCTATTTAGGACTAGTGAATGAGTTTTCATAGTTACAGATTATAACTAGAGTGTAAATTTGTGTACCTAAATCTATACTTTTTGTTTAGCTACGAAGGTTGTTTCTAGAAAATCTTTAATGTTTAGGCAAATATCAAGAAGTTTGTAAAACAAAATTAGGTGCCAGATAAACGGGAATTCCAAGGCATTTCAAAACAATTAAGGAATAATTGTTCACAACAGCTTCTCATATGAATCTAACGAGGCATATATTTTATTTGTCTAGGCGTCAGTAAACAATTTATGATTACCAACATCATTTACGCTTTAACGTTAAAACTGTTTTGAACACAGCTCATTTTTACTAAAATTAATTATGAACATAGCATACGTTAAGATAAAGCTTGCTACCATTTTGTAATCTCAACATTACAAAAACCAGCTTTGATCATCCTCTGTGGTGATCACAAACAAGTGTTAATTGTTTTGTAATTGTGTAAAGTAGATTCGATATATTATTTACGTCTAAATATCTCCTAATATTAGGTATCCTAGCACTGTATTCATGTATCCTGTACGTTAATTTCAAACTAACTAATTAGAAAGAAAATACTTCCAATGAACAAACTTTAAATATTTAAATTTATACTCAAAAATGTTATATTACTACACCAATATAACATAAGTCTAATACAAGTGAAGTATTCTTCTTACTAGTAATAATGTTAAAAACAAAGCAAAACTGAGGTAAACAAAAAATAAATAGAAAACTAATTGAAATAATAGAAATAAAATTAATATAAATGTCACTATGGACACAAAATCTATTTCTTGATGATCATCTAGCGTAAGAAGAAATTGAATATTAAAAAAATATAAATGAGCCAACTTTACATTCACCTGATTAAAAGGGTGTACCTACTAAAAGTAGTTATCGCCATAATTTTATTTGGGTTAGGTACTTATGTTACATTAAAGTTTTAATTCAAACCAACTTATAAAAGAGACATTAAAATGATGAATGATGATTATGATAAAATTGTGCGACAGCTCGTTTAAATTGGTATAAGTATTTGAAAAGTATGTTTAAATGGATATTATTAAAAAATATACTTTGTATTTGAGTACCACAATTTGTTTTCAAGTTGACAGAAATCCAATTAACTTGAAAACTAAGTTAGGCAATGAGTAAATAAAAAGAAAGAGCGACAAAGTTTTCACTTTCTTTGTTCAGTGTTTTAAATTTATTGAATTTGGTCATGTGCCTTTATCTGTTTTGCCCTTCTATTCCACATGAAATTGCGTAATCAACGTTATAATAAGTTATAAATTTTACTTCCAAGTGTAAAGTTCAGTGTTAAAGGTTTTAAATAACTACATGTGTAATTTAACTATAATTTGTTCAATCATCAGTTTACTTTTTTAATATATTTCTAGGTATAATTAGGGACTACTATAATATTGGATAGCCAGCCGGAATATCATAAACCAAGGCACTAATAATCTGTCTTTAAGTTCAGCTGTAAATCGTTTTAAACAATAATTAAGTTATATTGGCTTTTGGTTACTTTTATATATTTCTTTGTACAATACCCAACCGCGGAAATAAATACGGTATGGGCCAATGGGTCATCCCCGCTATGGTATGGCGTGCAGAAGTTCCCTTGGACAGATTTACAGGACAGAATAGGCAAGAGACAATTCTTTTCGGGATATCACTTATTTTCTAAGCAAGCTGATGCAAACCTATTGATTTAAAAGTTTCGAGATGGTAATAAAATGATAATGGTAGTCGTAATTTTGGTGTACTTTAATTGATATGATTTAGTACACTTAATATAAACTGTATTTAAATTTTTCCGCCTAGTTATTTCTATGAGCCAAAAACATTTGTTGAAAAATAATACATGATATGATCAATGGAATCGCGATGCATTAAATATTATTAATATCTCGCAATATTACCAGCGGAAGCCTTCCCAACTGCCAGCAATCCACAAATATCGTTAATGGCTACATAACAAGCCTAATTTATTTCAATGCACCATAAGGACACTTTTCGAGGCTGAAACATGCTGGTACGAAACATACCCAGGATATGATAGAGAATGTTAGTTTGTTGAGGACGACGTAAAATAATCAGTTCACGATTTTTAAATAAATAAAAAGGTGAGTGGGTTAAATATAAACAATACATTAAATAAAAATAAAATACCAAAATTACTGTTCCTACATTCTTCAAGCCCGATGGGACGGATATTGTAATCGCCCAATAAGTATATAATAATCTCTCTATATAAGGCTGTAGTCTGACTATTTACATACATGCCCATCCGACGCATTGAATATCCTTATTGTGAGGCAATTGGGTAATCAGCCCGCATTGCCCTATCACAACCGAGAACCAATTTCATAGTCATTATCCCTCGCGGGATTTGCCCACGACTTTCGGTTTGTAAACCTAGACCGTTGTATAAAAAAAGTAAAATTTATAAAAAAAATTATTAAATGGTTTAAATAAATTAATTTCAGTTATTTGGTGGAGTATTTTAAAAAATCTCTTAAAAATAATATATTACACAGCAATCACGCACAAAAAATCACTTTGTATTATATATGCATAGCTCAGTGTATGAGATTAATGCTAAGAATTGTTTTTTAATTATTATGATATTTATGGCATTGAAATGAGAAATAAAACGAACAAATATTTTATTCGTTCATTTTGCTCTCTTCAAACTTCGAAATGACTTTAAAAATCACGGCATTTTAGCATTTTTTATCAAGGTTTGCGATCGCTTGACACGAGGTGAACCTTTCTAAAATCTGCTCGTTTGACAACATTTCCCAAGCACAAAAAAAATTACTGTCCTTTATACTGTCTGCCGTACAAATGTATGTAAACGTGTACATTATATATATTAGCTTTTTGATCAATAGATAGTATATGTATATGTTTTTATATGTGTTTATTATATATTTTGGATTTTAAAGAATACTTTCTAAAAAGAGAATGAAATGATTATAACGCGAAATAACGTTCAATTTTTCCTGAGTAATGTTGATGTGTGATTTCATTTTTGATGGTTTTATGGTATCAATCATCTTAAGTCATTGTTAAAATTTCATAAATAGATTGTTCCTTTAATATAGCAATCGTTGGGTCATAGTTAAAAACGGAATGTTTATTATTAACCATAAAAGGAGAATTCGTTAAGCTATTGGAGTATATAAACATCATAATGTGACTGAAGAAGACAGTTAGGTTACAACCACCTTGAGATTCCATATAGAATTTAATCCAAGAATTTATAAACTTTCAGTCACAGTAAAAAAATTGTGTTACATGAATGTCAAAGTCCGATACATCATTCTGGCCCGGTACTATAAACTGAGTTAAAGCCTCAATAGTTTTATATAATTAATAAGAGATAAAATCCATTAAATATTTTAATTTACAATTTATAATAGAGGCGTAAATAACCTTATTCTATTTATATGTCTTTATTGTAAGTGTACGAAACTTACGTATTTAATACTGTAAGTAAACGTAGTCCGAGAAGATCGGATCAAACAAAATATAGATTACAAATCGAAAAGATCATCATTTTTTTAATATTAAACATGTCAATGGAAACGCAGTAATCACAAATGTTTTGTTTCTTCCTTAGTACACTATTATTCAATCCATAAGCTGAAGAAGCTAAGGGTGAATAAACATAGACAACTAATATGATTTTTTTATTTACTCAAAGATGTAATATTCAGAGATATAATGACCACTGCGGGTGACTTTGTAACATTGCGGGCTACTAACCAGAGCTCGTAGTAAGAAGTGAAGAAATAATATAACAGAAAAAATAAAACATATTTACCTTATGATGATGGTGCTGCAGAAGGATGCTGTGTACTACATTTTACCGTAATTAAAACAGATTTAAGAAGTATGTTTTCTTCTATGGGCTACCGACGAAATCCATAAGCAATTCAAACTCGATAAAGGAGTGAAAGCAATGTTAATTTTCTGTAATAAATCTTCTCTTTACAAAATTTTTTGAAGTATTGTTTAAATATCAAACATATTTTTCGAAATCACTTACAAGAGTAGGTATATATGTATAAATGTAAACAAAATTGCAGGTTATATTCCATTACTTATAAAGAGTTCCCTTAGTGTTTCCTTCGTGCACACTAAGAGTTGAGTTAAGTACATACATCAATTTAAATAATAAAGTCGTTTTGACCGAATTCCGGCCACG
Source organism: Graphium sarpedon (assembly GCA_018246115.1). Classification (NCBI taxonomy): domain Eukaryota; kingdom Metazoa; phylum Arthropoda; class Insecta; order Lepidoptera; family Papilionidae; genus Graphium; species Graphium sarpedon. The sequence continues at coordinate 7,545 of DWTD01000037.1, forward strand.
GCGGCCCATCTCGCAGATTAGCCAACTGCGCAGGAGATATTTAAGTGCACATGTGTTCGCGCAGACACAAGTGCACCCATTGTTCCTCCACTTTCTGAGCCCGATGGGACGGATATCCGACACGACCGGACAGAGATAAGGCGCAGGAACGACTTTTTACATACCATGGACGCATGGATCATTTTTATTTTCAGGCAATCGGGTGATCAGCCCGTATTGCCCTAGCCTAACTGAGAAACAAGAACACAAAGTCATTGTTCCTCCGCGGGATAGAACCCACGATCTCCAGTTTGTACAGCTAGGCCCTATACGGCTAGGCCACGGAGGCAGTTAAATAATACTACAGTCTTAAGGGACCTAGCAAATTGCAAGAACATTAATAATAATAATAAGTGGAAAAAAATTGTATCAACTTTTAGTCTGATTTTAATTAAAATAGTTTACAGTGTCTTTGATGTTAAAAAATAATTAAAATAAATATCTTTCCTACATACATTTTATTATTCTATAAATGAATATATTTCATCATTACATCATAAATAGAAGATTAACCTGATCTTTCGGATAATATAACAAAAAACGTCTAATTATTGTTGACTTATTACATTGACGAACTTATTGCATTGGTTTAATATTATTACTATTATATCTTTAACGCCTTAGTGGACGTAAGAAAACAGCCAAGTTTCTAGGGTACAAACGTACATATATTGATTTAACAAAGTCCGTTAAACCAATAACATGCAGTGGTCATTTTTAAAGTAATAAACTTTCCCAAACTTGAATGATAACTTAGTTACAGTAATCTGGTTATGAAAACTTTGCTACCATGCTTCGATTGGTTTTGATTTCTAGACATAAAAATTTATAATGAAAGCTGGCCACTGTGATCGTAAAGTATTCAGTATATTTTGTATTAAGAAACAAGTGCAACGCAAAAAAATGGGGTTCAAAACATTGGGTAAATAATAAAAAAAAGGGTATAAAATCCGTAAATAAGTATCATTTTACAATAATAATCCTGCCGGTTTAATGTCCATATCCTTCAAAATATTATAATTCTTATATTTCTCGAAGTTCGATGCTAAATAAAATGTCACAAATGTGGCTTCATACTATACAACTGCAATTACCCGATTATAAAAAGGATGCGCAAACGTGTGTACCTTTTACCCTATCATTAAAACAATTACAAATTATTTTTAGCCTTTACCTTTGAAACTTGCTTCATGTTCAGTTGTTAAGTCTAAGATGTTGCTACATTTTTAGAAAAATGTTTGTTCTATGTTATTTAATATGTAAATCATCATTTATTAACGTTGATAATTTTGTATTTGGTAAATTTCAAAGATTTGTACGTTTTAACTGAAAAAAGCTGGAGCGCAAGCTTTCTCTTCTGTTTTTTATAATTACTAAATATAAAAGTGTTTTTATAAAGCTACTGAAACGGCATGGTTTCCTTTTTATTCAGATTATTCATAATTAATAAAACACAGCGGTTCTATTCGTTCTTCAAATACATCTAGTCTTTAAAAGATTTTTAGAAAATACAATTTGAGATATCATATAACGATTTTATTATGCATATATTTTCAAAAAGCAAATATTTCAATAAATTATGTTGTTGTGTACATTTTATTTGAAGGCATAAAAGTATGATTTTTCTTAGTAATAAAATAATAACAAAAACAAATTAACATATTATGGAAAAAAAATATTACGTATAAGGCTGTAATGTATGGTGAAAGTTATGTGGTTAGTCATGTGCTATATCTCTTTCTTCACCTTCATGATATTCTTATCGCCTTCTTACCCTTTGCATCCTGTTTTCACAAAATCACCTGATGAATCAGTCAATCATATATTTAGCTATTTAATATTATGTCTTAATCCTAAAATCTTTTAAGCTCGTTTATCCGCATTAAATATTTAAAATGAATTCTTTCTGCAAGATGCAATTGATTTTGAGATTGCTATGGCACCGTGAAACTTTTGAAGGCATAAGAACATTCGTTGAGCAACCTATCTGCAACTTGCTTGCCAAAGTAGTAAATTTATGGGCAGTGGGCACCTTGCAGGCGAAGATTTATGTTGAATGAAAATGGTTTAGTATAAGATTAATCTCGATTTAAATAGAATCTCTTTGTTTATATTAAAGGTTACTAGTAACTTATAACGATTTTAGCTAAAATGTAATATGTTCCTTTCTCGTTATATTCTTGTCAAGAAGTGACGAAGTCATTAATATAGAAAATATGTTTTTTTATAAGACTTATTGATATGGACCAGGCAATTTTTTTTTATAATTCTTAAAATATAAAAATACATCATTTGAAATTGTACAAGATAAGGTACACAACAAAATTATTTAAAAACAAGTTCGTTGTTAATTTCGTAAATCCGAAAATAACCGTTACAAAGGTCATTAATATGTATTTATTGTAAAAATTGCTACCTATGCATATTATACCATAACTATACTTTAAACGTAAAATGATATCATTTTTAAGAATTTCTTTTAAAGCGAATGGCAAAGGAGCAGATGTCCACTTGGTGTTAAGCGATCTGTTTGGCTATAAACACACGTTATATCTGAAGAGTTACGTGCGTGGTGTGCGTTGCCACCATTAGAAATGCAAATAAACAATCATCCGGATTTGGAGCATAAAGCAGAAGTAAAAAGAGGGACGAAAGGAAAATAAAAGGGTAGGCAATCTCACGTGTGAAGCAAAATAGTACTCTGTGAGACAATCACTTACTGATAGCAGATAAAATTACTTTTGAAGTGCCTTGGAGTTTAGTTGCATTGGATTTGAGTAACAGTATTCATTTAAAAGATGCCTTACTAACATATTAATTAACATGGATT
>DWTD01000038.1:0-10384 GCA_018246115.1 Graphium sarpedon
TTCCGTAATTTGGATAACTTCTTGCGAGGAAAAAAATTCAACTCCGAAGAGGCAGTCCAAACCGCCTTCAAAAATTTAATTGATTCCCGTCCGAATGGTATTTTTAGGAAAGGGATCAATGAATTACCTATAAGACAGCAAAAGTGCATAGATAGCAATGGTACATACTTTGATTGAATAAATATATGTAAAGACCTAATATATAACTTGACAATCGCCGTCGCAAAGGATACAGAACGTAAAACGCAAGTTACACACCGCACTCCCCGGCGAGTGCAGCAAACATATTCTTGGTACCACCGAGTAGCCGCCGCGCGCTTACTCAGTGTGAACCTGAGTTTAAACCCCGGTGCCGACACCAATGAAATTAGTAATTTCTAGATAGAATAATATAATAAAATAGATTTAATAATGTATTATAATAATAATTAATTTCTCTTGTTGTGTATATTGTCTTACAAATTTACAAAATAATAGTCATAAACTATTCTACAAATTATTTTTAGTAATATTCCGCTAGGTTGTAAGTAAAAGATGAGAACACTAAAATAACATAAAAATAATTATTAGGAAAAAATCGTTTTTATGTCTTTTACTACTCTGTACCAAATTTATTGAATATTGATATTGAGTTTAAAGTTAGGAGAATACTTATTTTTATGTATAAATTATTGTCACATGGGATGAGAAATCATTACCACCGAGATACTTTATAACCGTTATTTTTTTTTTAAAAATTCAAGCCATCAAGATATTTTTCATAGACAGTTCTTCTTTGCTTAATTAAATAAAATAAAGCTACTTATATCACTTGTTATTTTCTTGTATTACATATTTTAAAATGTAGTATATAATTCAGCAGGAAGGGTTATTCACGTTAAATAACCCGTTGTCTGAACAAATACTAGTAAATACGTCAGAGTTTTTTGTATTTCCAATGAATGTAATACTACAAAAACTTAAGTTTTTTAACAATAAACCATTGAAAGGCTCTCCAGTTGCAATTGAACAATGAAATATGAATTGTTAAACCGTCAGAGAAATGACAGCTGAAAAGCTTTTGAATCGAAAACTTTGTGGCGGAACTAAACAGATATCAAAGTTATTTTGTAAGCGTTCATTCAGCATTCTATGTGATACAACTTGTTCAGTTCGAGCAAAAACAACATTCTATTTTTAAAGTAATGCTTCACTTCAAACGTTATTCAGTTGTATTCATTGAAAGTTTTGACACCGTGTTCAATCCCATAGAAATAGTAGTACCGTCAATACTAAATAAGAATCCGCCATCCAAGACAGACATAAAATGGCATAGCGTTATTTTTATTTGGTTTTCCTTTTGATAAATTAGCTCTTACAAGAAATGAGAGATTGTCCAATAAATTAGTTTATTGAATACGAATAAAATTGAATTATTGTACATGGCTTATTGTAATGGAAAAATAATTCCCTAAAAGTATTTATTTAAAAAAATCAATATCGAGGACGTGCCAAACATGAAAAGAAAAAATTTTAGCTCAGTTATAACCCCAGTGCCAACCGATGTTCATTTCTTAATAGCAAATGTGCTGATTCTATAAAATAAAAAAAATGCTTTAATCATTTTAGAGTTATCACATAATTATTTAAGTCTCAGTTTTTCTAATTAAAACGTTAATTCAAGAATATATATATTTTTTTGTTAGCAGAATAAACAATGACTAAAGGGTAACTGAATGTAAACTAAATAACAAAGACTAAAAATGCAAAACATGCAAAGTTTGAAATCATAGTTAGCCCGAATTGCTAGCAATCGTTTTAAATTTTGCTAACCACTACCTAAATTAGTGTTACAGATTTCAAGCGTAGCTTATGTTTGGTCATCAGCCGACACCGTTTGAAACCCTTAAATGAAAACTGCAGAATTTCGCCGCCAATAGATCGCGTCGTTTTCAAATTACAAACAATAAATGCCCATTTGTATATATACAGCAATATAAATATCGTCCTCAATTCACAAACAAAATAATCTCTTAAAAATGAAATGATCCCACTAAAATTTAATTGAAAGCGTTTTAAAACCTATAGGCACTGGCCAGTAATATTGTAAGGTAAATTTTCAAAACATATATTCATACTTAAATGAGTTCTAATAGTACAAATATACCATTATCTTTTGTACAAGTACCTCACTAACCATCATTTTTTATGTTTCGGACCTTAGATGATGTCCCATAATCAAATTTTTAGATTGTTATTTATTTTGTGTAAACATATCATTATGCATTTACTTTGGGAACATAGACTTTCCTGTTGGCTTAGGAAATCATATAGGACAAATTTTAAAGATTCTTAATCGTTTTACATAGAGTCATGTATATGTAGTTCATAATAAAATTTCTACATCCCTATGACAACAGCATCATTTTGTTATTTAAAATATTCAAAGTATCTTACAAAAGGTATGCAGTGTACTCTATGATTAACGTTACATAAAATTTAAAGACAACCGCTTTGTAAGTTGTTTTAAAAACATTTGCGTAAACAGTGTAACAAAGGTTAATGTATATTTAATATATTTTTATTGTCATTTGATTTTCTTATTTAAAAATAAATTAAGTATTATGTCGCTAAGACATTAGGACTTAAATATTCTTTATTCGTTTTTTCCTATACAAACATTAACATAAGTTTTAAATTCTTTGATCACTTTATAAAATTTAACAAGTTGTATATATTATATCTGTACATAATAAAATGGTATTTTTTAACTGATCATGTTGTGTCAAATAATGTAGTGTTTGTTATCGAATGGGAATTTCAAATGAATAACAGAAACTTCCAGCTTGTGCGTTTGTGTTTTGAATCAAATAGTTTATACTTATCGTTATGCCATTATGACAATTGAAGGATCATATATTGGGATTGGGAATTTGGTTAGTAAATCATGAAATGTTTGAAAAAAAAATTTGCGTTACCTTTAACGTCAATGGAACGTGTAAAAAAAAACGATAAAATAATAGATAATTTCCCTAAATTACTTTCTTAAAACTACTTTCTCTTCTTCTTTTTTATATTCAAAGGTTGACCAACGAGCAGACGGTTCACCTGGTGTTAAGTGATCCCGTCACCCATAGACACACAGAATTACGTGTGCGTTGTCAGCCAGGTAAATTGGATTAAAAAATTATTAGGAAGGATGGGTCAGGGAAATATGGATTTTGAGGGGAAAGGATCGGAAAAAGAAAGAGATAGGAAGGGCTTTCCGGCAACCCCACGAGCCATGCATAATTTATTTTATGCCGGCCCTTTGTGTAGGGCGGTGGTACTTCCCCGGGCGACCGCAGCCATATAAAAGTTCAGTTCAGCAAAAGCTGTATAAAAGATGTCATGCTCTACCACCTACAAGTCAAATTACATTACCAAATATGCTTGTGGGTAAATTTTTTAAGTTCTCTCCGTAAAAGTTGTTGATGTTAGGTGCCGTTTGCGCCGTGTTGGTGCCGTGATGGAATTTATATATAATTACTAAAATTGTTAAAGTATCCATTATGACGAAAAATGTACAAATGTAATGAAAAAAAAATGAATTTGTGAAAAACATTGGTTTTAAAACTAGATATAATAGAACTCAGAATTACCCTAAAACGTTTTCTTTGTTTGAAGTCACCGGTACTGAAGAATTGTCAGTACCAGCGGTTTCATAAGCAAAGACCTTTTACAATATAATATAAATTTAGTAAATATACATATATAACATCCAAAGAAACCAAAAAGGCAACGTCGCATGAACAATCGCTTATATTACTTTTCACAAAGGCGGTTTCATTTCTATCCCTCTCACAAGAATGCTTCGCAGATTGCTTTCCTTATGTCGTTAGATCTCAGGTCAAGAGCTCTTGAGAAACTAGCGGACTCAATGTATCGTGGGTAGAAATGCTTTTCGCAAATATTAGCAGATTGTTTCAGCACAGTTTTATGGTTTTGAATTTAAAGAAAAATTATGTTTTCGTTTCGCATTATTAGTGCAATTTATCAGAATTTTGTCACGAATACAATCGTTCCTACGTCAGCTATTATAATTATGACCTTTGTAAATTTTATAAAACTTTTTCAAGTTTCTGTACAAATCTTTTTTTAGGCGCCTGAATCTTATCCGTGTTTCCAGACTATGAAAACCTATTTTTTTTATAGTCAAAGGTTGACAAACGAGCAGTTGGCTCACCCGGTGTAAAGTGATCCCGTCACCCACAGACACACGCAACATCCAAATAGTTATAAGTGCGTTGTCAGCCAGGGACATTCGATAGAGAAATTATTAGGAAGGATGGGTAAAGGAAATATGGATTTCGAGGGGAAAGGATCTGGAAAAGAAAGGGATAAGAAAGCTTTCCGGCAACCCCACGAGCTATGAATAATTTATTTTATGCGGCCCTTTGTGTGGGGCGGTGGTACTTCCCCTGGTGAGCGCAGCCATATCAGTTCAGCAAAAGCTGTATAAAATATGTTATACTCTACCACCTATATACCTCAGTTCAAGTCCAGAGATCTCCGGTAAATAGATCATATTTTTTTCTAAGTTCCTTGTTTTATATATTTAAGCGTTCTATATTTATGACGCTGATGCCATTTGTTCTTGCAACGTTGAAAATATTAAAGGCTGTACCTGAATATGTAGATTCATGTTGATTTAACTAAATATAATAAAATGCAATCTGTGTGCCAAAGTTTAGGTTTAGTTAATAGATTCGAATGTGTTTAATACACAATAACGTATTAAACATAAAAATTCAAAATATGTATAAAAATTAAGGAGATAAAAGTAATCAATTTTTTACATAATGTATAAGCAGTAGGTGATCTTTACATTAGTGTTATCTTATTGCTAATTATAAATTGTTGCTAAATTATTCATAGTAATAAAAATGTCCCAGATTCAACAGTGCTCTTTTTAAACTAAATGACATATAGATTTTAGTTTTTAAACTTTTGATAAAATTCATCTACCACCATGCGTTAATAATACTAGATCTATTTTACTACGATAACCATATTGAAAAAATCTTAAATTGTTGCTGCGGTTATAGCTCCAGACAAAAATAAGTGAAATTCAATACAAAATAATCATTGCAGAAAAATAAGAATTTCATGAGAGTAATATCAACATACATTCTATATGCGAATTGGTGATTTTCTCCGTAATTTTTTGGCGATTTTTTTTCTCATGAAGACATCTTGAAGTGAAACTCGTTCAATGTGTCAATGTTTTCAATATTTTTACCCAATAAATTAACAAATCGATCAGGTCAATTTCAAATTTAGGAGAGATAAGCACCAATTTATATATGCAAAGTAATTTGTACATTTAAACTTTGGTTCCCTTTTTATTCTTAATATCAGTATGTTGAAATAAAATAAATCGCTGAATGTGCAAATAAAATCTTTAGCAGCAACTTATTTAAATGAACTTGCATTAGTCTGAATGATAAAGTTGTACCGATTGTGATTTTATTAAAATAAAATTGATAAAGATTCAATTTTTGGTTTATCAATTATTTCAAAGCTAAAGAATGCTTAATAAATGATAACAAACGTTATCACTAGCTAATATAAGGCACAAACCGTTCCATTTACCGTAATAGGGTAATAACTAGAGTCGTCTAGACACCGTTTGTTGAAGACAATCCAAGTCGATACGTGCAAATTACTAAATAGAAACTTAAGTACAGCTCGAGGGCGGTTGGATATCAATAAAAGTTTTTAATCATTTCAAATTTTAATTAAAATTATGTTTTTCTATATCGTAATTGCTTTACAATATGTTGTTATAAAATACTAAGCATAAACTGCATATCGTTCTTATCTATAACCAATTATTGGTGTTGGTTAGAATATGCGAATTTGATTATCTAACACTATATTAACAAAATTTTCATGTTATATTTTTGTTTATTATTGAATACTAACAATTGTAAAAGAAATATCAAGTATTATTTTTACGGAAAATTACGAAACAATTAATGACGTAGGTGTATATTCATTCTATATGGAATTATGGTTTCTTTTTTAACTTGGATTTAAATTATAGTCAAAAAGAGAAATTGTACGTTGAAAGTATTTTATATTTTTTTTAATTAAGTTGTTGGAATACATTTTAAAGTTATAATTAATCTATAATCGTAAGTTACTCGCTAGTTAATATAAATCTTTAAAAATCCACCTTTGAAATGTAAAGTTTTAGCACAGCTTTTACTCGTACAAAACTTTTGGGGTCACTTATAAGGAAAGTACTTTTTTCTTATTTTTTAAATACTAGGAGACAAACGGGCATGCAGTGCACCTGATATTAAGCAATCACCGCTGCCAATGGACCTGAAACACCAGAGGAGTTACAAGAGTTTTGCCGGCCTTTAAGAAAGGAGTAGGCTATATTCTTGAAGGTCCCTAAGTTGTATCGGTCCGAAAATACCACTGGCGACAATTTTTTCCACAGGTGTTGTCCACGGCAGAAATATCTGCGAAATCGGGCTGTGGTGGACTGCCTACCATCGAGATGGAAGGGATGGTATTAGATGGCAGCCTCAGCATTTTATAAAGAACTGGCATAAAATTAATATGTATGAATGACTTGATGGAACTCGTCACATGTCGTATGTGTTATTTACTTACAGATTTGCCTTACGTCATACGGTAACACCATCACAATAGAGTGACTTGGTAAAGGTAGCGTGAACAAATTGCAAAGGTTACTTTTTAATAAAACTGTTTATAATATAAGTTTATCAATACTGTTGGTTTCAAATTTATAACGACCATGATTACTGTAAAGGGTTCTAAAAAATAAAACGCGATGAAATCCGTTAATGGGTTAGACTTAACTTCTTGATGAAAAAGGAATAAAACGGCAGTATAATAATATTTATTAAATAAAAACACACAAAAGTAATTCAGCATATTTTAAAGAATTTAAAAGCCTTGCTGTAATAAATTATAGACACAAATTAACTTATACGAATGGCATGACTTGGCTGGGATTTTCCATATTGAGTAACACGCCAAATACCAATTTAAAAGCATTGGTTAATATTTTATTACAAAGAGATAATATTTTGATTAATAACTTCAGGGTAGGCATGTTATATTGTATAGATAATATAACCATTAAACAGTTTCATTATAATTTATTTATGTGATTTTTAATGACTTAATAATGAAGCTAATTAGTTTAGTTAGTTTAAGCTAGTAGTTTACATATACTTACTTATTTGTAATTGTTTTTGTCTATTAAAAAAAGTAACAGTCTATTTACTGTCTCATTGCTGGGCAAAGGTCTCCTCAAGATTGAGGAATAAGGGCATAGTTCACCATGCGGCCCTAATGCGGATTGGCGAACTTCTTCGAATCTTAGACATATTTTGTTATTTCTAAGATTATTAAAGTTTGCCAATGTGGTATATCATCACTTAAAATTGCTATTTAGAAATTAACTTTTTCGTTGGTGCCGGCACCGGGGCTCGAACTCAGGTTTGCCTCGAGTAAACATCCTTAAAGGCGAGCCACCCTGACACTCAGCTGCCACGGCTATATACTGGGCTACTACGGATTTAGTCGACTATTCACCTAATAAAATTGTACTTGCTTTTTGATCAAGTGGCTTTAACACTTGATGTAATATTTTACTAAGGCAAGGTATATCTAATTTCAGTACTAAATCTATCAAATATGTTTGGATGGCAATTTACCGCCTCTACAAAAGTTATTCCCAAAATTAAGAGAGAGGCGGATTTGGGTCACATACGGGACAAATCTGGTTAGCATTGATTCCGTTATAAATGTGTGTATTAAATAACTTATGTTAGTTTGTGTGTACCGACTTTATCTGTCCAAAACTCTCTAAATAATTAAGTTTTAAGTTTTGGCAAAGGCGATATAATAGTAATTGTGTTAAGCTTTGTATCTTATGTGTGTAATCAAAAGAGGTTTGTATCTAATTTAACCAGGCTTAACTTCGAGCTACTCTGGCACTGCAATACTTCATCAAATATATTAAAGCACATAGTTAGCGCATTTACTATACATTAATCTTACTTTTGGCTTATTTAAGGTGAAAGTTATTTTAAAAGGAGATAAGTGAAAGATAAGAAAAAATAATGACAGAAGTAAGTATTTTTTATTAATTTTATGGCCACACATCCATAACCTCCTCACAACAGGGGACAAGAAAACCTCTTTTGTTACGAAGCGTAGCGTTTAATAGACTTATTCTCTAATACACACTTAAATAACGTTGCGGGTGTTTGATTATTCTGTTCATAGGAGTACTTAATAGATAGACCAAGCTCAAATGGATTTTATTTAAGTACGGTACTATAATTGTTAGTAACTTTAAGGATTACATAGCTATGTAAACATTCTATTTTATAATGTACTATATTTATGTACTACACAAATTACATGTAGTTACCAACAGATGCACCTGCGTCTATTTAAATCTGTCTAGATTGGGGTAACTGAATCAGCAGTGTAAATATTTTTTAACTTAGAAGTAAAATAACCCTTTATCTTTTTTTTATTTATCCAAGCTATTAAAACGTAACGTTTTTTGAGGTGGTATGGCATCATGCCTCATTCGTCAGTTCAAATGTACGACCATTCTCGCTGGAACAACACAATAACCTGGCCTGAAATAAGGCTGCCTTGCAAACTTTTCTCTATATTAAAGCTTTATATGTTGCCATACTGATTTTATCAACTGAGTGTAAATTAAAAGACAAATTATTACCTAGATTTAGGTCTTTAAGAATCTCATGGTTAAATGTATACAATGTTATCTTAACCGATATTAGTTTATTATTAAAATAACTGTATATTTACTTAACAAGATAGTTTTTCTAGTATAATTCAAATGTATAAATCGCTCATTGACCGTGTTATTATAAAGATTTTAATGTTCTGTTACATGTTTTGTCAGGTAGACGTTGAATCAACTTTCTTACGTGCATTTATTTATAAAACCTTATCCTCGTTGTATAGTGTTACTTGGCGCAGATACAAAGGTAGTCAAGAATCATGATTTTTGATATAATTTTATAATTTGCCATATGGTTCATCCCTCCTTTTCGTCTCATAAATGTATTTCTGGCCCACTCCTACAGAAGTTTTAGAAAACTTTCAAGAGCCTAAGTGTAAATATTGGTAAAATTTTCGTATATAATATAATATCTACTTTTTGAATTAAAACATCAAAGTTGTTGAAATGCAATCAAGGAATCCATTTAACAGTGTAAGGTTATAAAAAAGTAAGCAAAACGCGTACCTCGTGGCCACAAGGTACGTGATCATGTTCCTGACAAGGGACAATTCAATTAAGATCATGTTGTCGATGTACGACATTTTTTTCTATTCGATTAATATGGGAATACCCAGAAGAGACGGGGTTAGTTAGAAGTTTGTGTATAGTTTTGCCGACGGGCTATAGTCATGAAAGATTGTTATTATGGATCAACTAACATAAATTACTTTTATTTTATTATATTGCTTTCTTTTTACTTGCGTGAAAACTAAGTAAGTTTATGGTTACTAGTATTTAATCATAAATTATTTCAAAAACTTTTAATGACACACTTAGATTATCAAGAATTATACATAAAATGAAAGTATTTATATGTAAAATATATTTGTATTCTCTTCTCTATTCTACTCTATTCAATATTATATAATATTGAATAGAGTAGAGTAGAGTAGAGTATAGTATAGTATAGTATAATAGAGTAGAGTAAAGTAGAATAGAATAGAATAGAATAGTCCAAAACCTATATATTCTATTGTACATCGCTTATTTAAAAATTTAAGCTAATGTTGGAAGGAGGACGTAGGAGCTATAGGCCTGTAGTTTTTAAAGTCAGTTTTATCTCCCTTTTTAAAAATTGTTTTTATTATAGATATTATAATATTGTTTGGAAAAATAATATGTCAAAGAGAAAGGTTCAAAATATGGCATATGATTGGAGTTAATGAATAAGTAGATAACTTGAAAATATGTGTAGAGATTCCATCATAACCTATGGCTTTGTGTTAATTGTCGGATTATGCTTGAAATTTCGTCAGTGTTCACTGGACTAGAAAGATGGTCGAATTATTAATGTCATTTTGTTTTCGTCTTGTCTTATTACAAGTATTAATATCGGGTGTACCTGAATTTATAAAATAGTTATTTAATATATTAGCTATTTCTTCTGGATGTTATTAGTTGATTGTCATATGTGATTGATTATATGTCTGAACATTTTACTAAATTGTTAGATTTGTCTTTTATTAAATCCCATGTTGCTTTTCCTTTATTTTTGGCTTTGGCAATAAATCTGTAAAAAGATAAAAAATAAGCTATAATATTGGAACTAAAAAA